>OMNZ01021163.1:12578-30566 GCA_900303255.1 Lesueurigobius sanzi | reverse complement strand
AAGCTGAACTAGGACTAAACAGGTCTAAATCAGTAATCTACTACTAAACCAGGACTAAACAAAGTCTAAACTGGGACTAACTAGAATTACCTAGATTGTACAGCTGTTTGTCCAAAAGTGCTCACTGTGAAAATACATATTTCAAAGTACTTTTACTTTAAACCCAATTTTAAAAGTGTAGTGGAGCAGAAAGTACAGATGCCTGCTCTAAAATGTAGTGAAGTAAATGTAAAAAAAAGTAATCATTTTAAGATTAAGTAAAGTAAAAGTACAGAAAATGTGTACTTTTTGCTTTGTTATTTTCCACCACTGAAAATAAATAAATAAACAGGTTATAAATCAATCACAAAACAGCAAATAAATCACGCTCCAAAAACATTCGTAGTCTTAGTCTGTTCATTTGTTTTTAATTTGAAATGATTCCAAATCCCACTGGTGTAAACACTGGTGTCAAGTTTTAGACCCATTTGTTGGGAGAGCTTTATCTCCTGCTGGCAATCACTGGACAAAATGCTGGAAGACACTTTGTGATATTGCATTGTTTTTTCAACTAACACCGACTCAATAGAAATGTCACTTTTTGATTGAAGCAGTTTATTAGTGTTTTTAATAATGCCAGCCTGTCGCCACGCAATACATCTGCCAACAGTAAACGATCATTTAGGCTTTGATATTTCTGTAATTTCATCCATCACATTAATATGTATACAGATATTGCCGTAGCTTACAGTTACTTCAGCTCACAAAAGTACACACTTTTCTATGTTGTTAAAACTCACAAAATATCTTTTCTTAAGCCCTAATTTTCCTCAGAAAAAAATTCCCCCAAAGCTCAGTGTGCCACACCGAAAGCCTTTACATTTTGTTTACGCTAAGCCCCCGGTCCAGAAATCTCATCGAAAACACCCTTAAAGCTCCAGTAGGCAGTAGGCATTTCTTTTGCACCACTGAGCAATAATTCCATAATAACCTTTTAGCATATTGCGCTGGAAACAGAGACTTGTGCACATACTATACTCTTGGCTCCCCTTCAGACTCGGCATACCCAGGGGTGTGTGACGGGAGACCTCAGCCAATCACGGGCCTTTTCTGATAGGTGAGGGGGGGGGATGGGGGGGGGGGTATAGCTTAGGAAAACAGATGATTGACAGCTGTAATGACCTAGTGCAGCGAAAAATCTGCTGCCTGTTATGCACCGATATGCACAATCCTATACCAAGTTCAAATTGCATAATCATTGACGTAAGGGGAAACGTATTCAGGGCTCAAATTGAGTCACTGGGGAGCCATATGAAGCAATCACATTTTAATGTAAAGATCCTTATGATTCCGCCGGCTTGACCAGTCCCAGATAAGCTCAAGATTGAATCCCATGTCCAGATTTGCCATTGAATCTAATTGTTAATTTTGTAAGATCTTGGTTGCAGGAAATGTGCGCCCCTCATGCATGTTTTGCTGTAAAGATTGCCTGTAAAGCCCTTTGTGCCTCCTTGATTTGCTCCGTTCCTGTTTCTTTTGTTGCGTCTTGTTATTAGCCTCAGTCAATACTCCACACTTGTCGTTCATTTTCCTCCGGTGATTGTGCTTTTGCTCTCTAAACACTTACACCATGATGACTTGGCTTCCAGCAAATTGAATTTCTCTATTTACTACTCCCATTTTCCTTGCTTTTCTCTGGACCAAATATCAATAAGAAAATCAGTCGTACAGATAAATGCGTGTCAAACCAGAGTTCAAGTTCAAGGTGTAGACGCTGTGCAGGAACGAAAAAAAGAAAAAAAAGCATCTTTTATTCACAGTGTTTGAGCAGGGCAGATGATATAAACACTGAAACATTTTCATTGAACATATTCTCTCACATTATTTGAGTATCACTTTGACATCTGCGTCTCGTCAAACTGGACAATTTTATATATTTGAAGGATTTCATTTTCATTTGTAAAGTGTCTTCTTTTTGGCACTAGTCTATATACAGTTGAGTGGTTGATTAAGAAGGAAGCTCTTAGTGTTTATTTTTCTAACACTAAAATAGATTTGCTCAGGTGTGTGCTTTTTATTTGGCCCGCGGTTGTTTTCGTATAAAAACAACACAATGCCATTGTGTTGTGTTGTTGATTGCACAAATAGGAAGCACCAACAACCCAGGACTTGATTGGCTGCAGGTGCGCATCCTTTTCAGAAGAACGACGGAAGACAAGACTTGCTATCAAACGAGCCAAATGGCCCGAATTAGAGATCAAGAATGCACGCATTTGTGGTGCTCATTTTATATCTGGTAAGATTGTTTTTTTATTTACAAAGAAATCAGGGGCATGCTGGGACATTATTTCAGCCCGGGGGTTTTATCACTTTGACCGGCCCAGTAACTATCTGAGCTTTAGCTCAAAGACTACGGCACTTACCTTTTAAGTTTTAGGTAGTGGGGTCGACTCCCCGTGATGTCACTTTCTTTCTTAACATGGGCCACAGGATCTGGGCCCAGTGCCTGGGCTACCCGCTTAGTCTTTTGTTGCCAAATGCCGGACGCCGAACAAACTACGTCCAACCGGATTATTATTTCATAATATTGTACAGTGGTTGTAAACAGTAATCTTGCCAATCGATGGCAATAGCGCTGTTAGCACAACTTTAGCACAACTGCTGTGTTAGCATAACATTAGCACGTAGCTTACCTTCATTCTATAGTTCATTTTTTAGCAGCTTCTTTCCTGTAGTTTTTGTCTTGGAGCTTCAGAATAATTGAATAAAGTCCAAAAGGCAGCATTTATCCACAGTGTTCTAATCATGTTCCTGTCTGTTGCTTCCATTATTACTTTGCGCTGCTCTTCTCCTGAGGAGCCATGGCCGGTGAACCCCGCCCCCTAAAGAGTAGCCCACGGCTCATGTGGAAAAACAAGACCTCCAGGGTAGAGTAGATACGGGTGAATCCGAGGATTGTTCCCTGGGCTGGCTAAAAGCGAGCTACGTGGAATGATGCCAATAGTTATACACTGTTTTTTATACATCGTGAAAAGCACACAAGTGTACAGTAAGTGTATTATTATTATTACTATAACATGGGCGATATTAGGGATATTCCTGTTAGCGTTGTTACATGAAAAAAAAAAAAAGCCTTATCTGTTAGATTAATCTCGCAGTGGTGAGGGTCCTACATGACTCCCTCCAAACTAACGTCAATTCCATTATTTATATTATTGTTCAGGTATCGAAAAAAATGTAACAGTACCACCCAGCCTTAGGTTTATGGAAGCAAAACATCTCTCAAATGTACAACTTGTCAATAAATGCAATGCACGTCGTATCGTAAATCCATATGCAGCTTGTATAGATTCATGAATTATATCTCAGACAATCTGAAGCCTTCTTGTTTTGCCCACTCACTGGTGGTGGCTCTTCAAAGCACCGAGCTGAGAGCAGTAGATCACAGAGCGGCCCGTCGTGTGAGGGAAAGGTTAACGCTCGCCCTTTGAACATATATTGGGACACGGAGGCGGCTTGCTTTCGGGACGCCTGTTTTTGAAGATGCTTCTCTGTTTCTAGACCTCGCTTCTTTTCTGTTTGCTCATCGCTTCACAGAATAGCACGGGCCTTTCTGTCTGTGTATTTGCCTAGACTGCGTCCCGAGTTTGTTCGCTTGTGTACATTGATTGGTGCAACATAAACACGCGTCTACTTACATAAATGGGTTAGGCACTGGCAGAGCGCTGCCGTTTGTGCCGTGTTGTGATAGCCGCTTCTTCTCTCTGTGGGATAAACTGCGGGGCTTTGGGGACAAGCGGGGCTGTTCAGAAAGCGTTTGTAGAGTTTACCATGAACAATTGGCTGTTACATAAGAGTAGCACACGGGGAAAGTTTTTAAAAAGTTAAATATAAAAACAGACAACAGACATGATCATTATAGATGCAAGTGGATAAAGGATTAACGAGAAACAAGACTTATATAGGTAGCATTTACCTTCTAGAATTCGACAATATCATAATTTCCGTCAATACAACTATGGGAGACACACAATTTTTAAGGAAGTCCTGAAAAAACAAAAATATTGTCACCACTTTTGAACATCTTCATGAAAAAATAATTTGGCCTTAGGTCATATGTGCTGGACAATAAAACATTGAGCATTGTGCTAGTTTTCGTTTCATATATTAGCCAGATATTAGCCATAAACCAGGTGAAAAATCTGCCCACCAGTTTTAAACTACAGACTCTTTAGAATATTGTGATTTGTGAACGCATCCATTGTGAAATTTGATTAATCACAGTCAATTTTTATGTTTGATCTTATTTCAGTAATTTTCATTTCATAAATATATTCGAAAAGGCCAACTGCTACAAGCGCTACGATTTTATTTGCAAAGTGGTGGATCGTGACTATCCACCACTTTGTTTGGTTATAGTAGGTTAAAACAATAACCCAGGATTAATGCATTCATTATTTTTTGATTAATCGTGAGTTATTGTTAATTTTGAAAGCCATAATTACAAGGCGCTGTTTTTGTTCCACTTCAGGATGAATGGAAAGAGTTGCAACAGCAGAAAACCAAAATTCTCACTCGCGCTAATTTGATTGTTGTTACTGTATAAATAACCAATAAGCGAAATCGCAATCTCGAATGGCGCAAAGCTCAAATTAGCGCCTCCGGTCAAAGGTCGATCGGGATGAATGCAGATCGCACGGCAATCCCAATGTAGAATGTTCATGAATACTTTTATACTACATAATGAGCATGTTTTCTCTCAGCATTTATTGGGGGGAGGAGGCATTACAGTGATTATATATGAAGGAAAGGCTGAATGGAATTTGTAAATGGTATATGCCTATCCATAATGAATAAGCCTGCTTTCCTTCAGCTTTATGTTTCTTTGAATGGTCATGTAGTACACAATGCTACAACAATATTAATAACAAATAAACAATACATTGCAGATTTTACATGAAAGTACTTTATTGTAATTTGCTCATACACTTGTTCGGTGTCTGGCAGTCTTCAGCGGCGAACACTCTTGCCACCAAGTCGTCTTTCTGTCCGTGTTTCCTCAAAAATAACTAATTAGCAACTGTACATCGTCTAGACTCATCATCACACACATGTATAACAAATCATTTAAACTACCTTTATCTGCTTTCCCTCATCTTTGGTGCAGTCAAAACACACTTCCGGGTCAAATGTATCCCAAATTACCTCTGAGCGATCCCATCTTTCATTGCGCCAAGTGAGATTGCGTTCCACTGATTGAACACCTACTAATAAACTGTTGTGGTAAAATGTTGGTGACATAATGAGAAAATGTATACAGACTCATTATTGCAAAAAAAAAAAAAAGAAACCTCACTGACGAAGTTATGTAACCTGCGAAATTAAGTCCTTAGCGTGAGTACTTTGAACACAAAGACAAAGGTGACTCAGAGTATAGAACATGCTGTGTTGTGTCATACAGCGTTTCAGGCTAAAGCAAAGCAAATAATGGACACATTATTGAGTAATAGGCTGAACAATGCCTGAACATGTTTTGTCCCGTCTTTCTTTGTTGCTCGCATATTTTATGATCCCTTATTCCAGCTGCAAACTACATGCGTTATGCCATTTGCTCGCACAGATTAAACCAGGCCAAATATTGCTGTTTCGCTCTTGTAGCCAAATTGCGCTAATACCACTTCTTGCTGCAAACCCATTGATCTTGCAGTAACTCCCTTGTACACTACACTTTCTGCCCTTTTTGCTTTTGGCTGAGTAAGGAGGTTAATTAAGTGTCTAATGCAGTGCTAGGGCTCTTCACTGTGACACTCAGTAGTCTGGATGTTATTTTTCCAAACACGCCCATCTCCTCGACACAGCCATACAGCTACACTGTCTCTAGTATTTTCCTATCTCGCTGCTTTCATCCCTCTGGCGTTTTCCCCAGCAGCACCCACACTTTTTACACCACAACACTGTTTATATGAATCTAGGTCTGACTCAGTCTCCTGGCTTGCCTCGTGTGATATGCGCCGCGCTGAGCAGAATCAAGTTGTGTTGGGCCCGTAGCACTGCTCCCGTCCCAGGGGGGAAAGGCTGGATATTTTACACCAGGTGGATCTCCAGTTTTAGGAGAATTTTATTTTAGGCTGAGCAACTCCCCCCTGCTGAGGTGCCTTTATTGCATAATTAGGCACCAGGGTCGGTGATGAGGCGATTCACAGTGCAGGCACGTCCCGTCTTGCCTTCCTCCAGTTTATGTGTGTTTGGAGCTTTGTGACTGCACGTCTTTACGCTGCAACTGCTTCATGGAGAAGGAAGTTGGACAAACTTCGAGTACCGAAAGTATACAGCAGTAAGAGACGGTGCATAACTGGCGTACAATATAATCTTAATTAGAGGTGGGAGATATATTGTTTACAAGGTAATGTTGAAGTTATTGTTTGGAAGATATGCAAATTTACAATATCGAGTAAATCTCAAATGACAAGAAATCTATGAAAAGTTACAAAAATGTCTGCCAAAGAATATCAAAAAATAAATATACTTGATGTGTAATCTCTCAAATATGGTATAATAGTGTGCCCCCCCACACATTTTTTGGTTTATTAAAGACAATTATCACCACTCCTTAATTAGGATGCTTCTCAGAGTTGGTGAAGATGATTCCTAGGGCTGGGAATTGCCAACAACTTCACGATATGATACGTATCCCGATACAAGTGTATCATGATACAGCGTCCATAATACAATACATATTCCAATTAAACTGAAAAAAAAAGATCTCATTGGTACAATAAATAGTATTATGTATAGTTATAGTTACTATAATATAGTTTATTATGCTAAATATGTTCAGCAACTGAAACCTGCAATTGTATGTATTGTTTGGCAGAAATCCAAAAATATGGTCTAGACTGCTGTTTGGGAAGAAACTATACACTATTTCTGTTCAAAAGTTGTCAATTGTATCAAAATTTGTATTGAATATGGAAATTAATATTAATTACGCACCAATTTGTGGCGTTTCTGCCATAAAAAAATGTAGTATTTGGGCATTAAAAAGCATTAAATTTGACTTACTGATACCGGTATAAACCCTGTATGAATAAACAATGGGGTAAAACAAGCAGATTAAATTAATTTTCTTTTATAATTTGTAATACAGGTGCACGATACGCATATTGTCAAGTGCTCCGTAACAATATACAGTATTCCCGATATGATACATTGAGCACAGCCCTAAATACATACAATTTGTAAGTTTATAATAATAATGGCTTACAATTTTATACCACCATTTATGGCTGTATGATATGAGAATCTTTTTCATGAATTTTGTGATAATGATATTATTGGGATTCACTAAACCATACATACACAGTAATAATTTGTTAAGATTGTATACCACATTTAGGGGATCTTATGTTTTATGGGCAAATGCTCCACAGAATTATTCTCAGAAGTAATAATCAAAGCTGTTCATGTCATTACAAGTCATTACTCACCTCTTTCACTTTTCCATCAATGAATTACTGAACTAAGAACATGTGTGCAAATATCAAAGGTTGACCTAGAGCAACCTTTTCTACCCCGTGAGCTGCTTTTGTGTATCAAAAATGGCAGTGAGCTACTTATGCTTCAAAGGAACACGCATAACTAGACTTCTAGGACTGTCAAGACGATAATTCAACTCAATAAAAGAAAATTCCTGTAGTTTCCGCTATATGCGCTGTTATATTCACCTAAATGTTCGGAGATGTTTTGCTCAGAACAAAAACAATGCATCTAAAATATGGCTCATCAAGCGAATATAGAAATGTAGAAAACCTTTGGCGAGCTACTTGGAAAGGGCTGGCGAGCTACCGGCCTAGATGCCTGGCCTAGAGACGGCAAAAACTGCACAAATCCAATGTATATTATGTATTTTAGAGAATTCCGAGAAAGTTACGTCACTCCCATTCTAAAAGATAACACAATCTTGGGCTACTTCTGGAGACCGACGATGGCCTGGGGTAAAAAAACGGTTTTGGGTGTGCGTCGAACGAAGCAGAGCGAGTATCCCATTTCCAGCGAGGGCACGTTTAATTCTCTTATGAATGATGTAATGTTACGGGCCGCGTTGTAATTGGGTTCAGCGTTGGGGCTCGGCTGCTTATGAGAGGGGTTAGGTCGTAACAATGGGAGGTCCTTTGTCTTTCTTCTCCTCCGACTGTCTCGCTGACCTCCACGCAGAGCTATGTCAGCTTCGCCATCCATTTTGAAGTCTTTCTATGTTTTTTTTCCCTTCTTCCCCCTTCTATTGCTATCCCGCCTGATTTGCTCTGCCATCTCATTTTTCCTTCTTCCAGCATTTTTCTCCACTGGGCAAGTAGATATATGTCATTTTGGTGCTGCTTTGTGTTTCGACCTTATAGCGCGACTGGTGACTCGCCAAACAGTCAGTCCTCATCTCGTCTCCTCGCTTGTCTCCTTGGGGGCGAAGTGAGACGGCGAGGAGACGAGAGAGCATCCTAGCCCAATGTTAAGCCAGCGCCCACCACCACTATTAGCATCCACTGTCCCAAACGCCCCCCCTGCCCCTGCCCCTGCACACTCATGTCTGGCCCGTTAGGTTGGGTCTCAGGATGTCACATTGTCACAACTCTTCATTTTGAAAAGCTGTCCAGATGTGACAGCGATGGCCTCTGTGAGATACCCTGCCAGGCCACGCTCCAGTCACTCATTACGCTAACTCTTGGTGCTAAGTGAGTCGCTAAAATGCAGCGCTGCGGAGAGACCCAAAAGGGAGATCCCATCAGCTCTCGGTTCTGTCATTCCGGTCTTAAGGGCGACGTGTTGAAATCTTTTTGAACGTTTGCATCTGTATTGGTTGAAGTGACAAAGAAAAAGTCATGTTGCCACAAATGTCCACATTATTATTAGTTCAGTAGCGGCCGCTGTTAATGACACAATGCATTTAGACTTAAGATCAGGGGTGTCCAACTCATTTTGTAAACAGGAAAATACTATTAGTAACACAAAAAAAAAGAATAATAATAATGAGCACTGTAATGATTCACCTCATTTGATCGACATTTTAAAATTGGACAAAGCCCTACAGGACTGTAGCCTGATAAATAATAATAATACTTTAGAATTACAAGCCTGTGTCACCAGGGCCGTAGCCAGGAGCTTAGAAATAATGAGGTGAAACTTTGAATTACACCGATGTCATTTTAGATGAGCTTATTCTATTTTTGACTTTGGCCAAGCTGTAAAGTTTTTTAAAGTGTTTTATCAATATAGTTGGTATGGTATTTTAATCAGGCTACACAATGATAATAAAACACCAAAAGCAAAGCTTTTACCAGTAACAGAACACCTTCTGTTTTTGTAGCTTATATAATGGTACAGTAATAATAATAATGCTCAGTTGAACACAAAATAAATCAAAAACTGTATATTTCACAAAATAATTGTACAGCAGCTGGGTTTGACTTTTGCACAGGCCTTAATCTTAAAATTATTGTTTTCAGCTTGAAATATTACAGAAAAGTAATGGTGTTGTTACTTGATAAAGTAATAAAAACTAAAAAAAAAATTACAGTAGTGGATTACTTAGTAAGGCGTTACTCTGCAACACTGCTTGTAACTTAAAATGGCTCAAATTAAGGTCAAATACTCGAGTAATAAAACTGACCAAGATGAAAAACATTTGCAGTGTAGCATCGTTTTATACCTCTTCAGTCAATACATTTTGAAAAAAAAATAAACTTTCAGGGAAAGGCTCGCGACTCACTGGAAATCTTTTGGGTCCTGACCCACCAGTTAAGAACCAATTGCTAAAATGTTTCTGAGCAAAACTTGAATATTGGTGCAATATGCGCTGACCTCTCTTTTGCCTTTTCAAACAGAACTATCTCTGGGGTTTTCAGAGGATTGTTCAAAAATGAGAACATATTCCAGTGTGCAGCATTTCAATGGACAAAAATGTGGATGCCCTCTCTGGTACAACACTCACATACCCAGAATGTGTAGCCCAAATACTGGTCCCGTTGCATGTGACCTTTTAAAGATAATAATAATAATGTAGGATTATCCCAATGCTGTATAATCCAAATTTCACTTGAATTAAGTTTCCAAGTTCCCTTTTCAACAATATTTAATGAGTAAAAGCTCTCCTAACACTGCCAGGCTCCCCGCTTCAGTACATTGCTAATGAGAATCAACAGAGAGCTTAAAAGGGGACCAAAAGACCATCATGGAGCCAACAAACCAGTCAGCCTCAGGGCCTCCGAGCTCCGCAAGTATAATCTCTTACTGCAAGTCAATTGCACTGTCCCTATCAACATTTCTGGCTACCTGCAAGGCCAGCTCTCCTTCTATTTCCTGGCAAGCAAACACGTGCCGAATGGAAAGCCAGCGATAACACAGTCCAAGGTCAAAGCGTTGAAGACTTAGAAATCAAAGTGCTTTTCTGTTCCGAGGAGCGACGCTGTATCTCAAAGGTTGTTTGCTTTTATTCTATGAACTTTGCCGAATAAAAAAGATGGTTTGTTCAGATTGTTATAATGCAAATAGGCAATGCTTTTCACTTGGATTCGTTGCTGTCTCTTGTTATTGACCATATTATAAGATGCCTTGTACCCACGGGGAAATTTGAGCATGTTGTGGTTTGAGTGCCTAGAGAAAGCCCATCCAGATATAAGGCCAACATCCAAACTTCACACATAGCCCAATATGACAACAAGAGTCGCCCCACAAGAGCTTGTTTCATTTAAAACAGTGGAAAAAGAAACACATGTAATGTCAAAACTAAAGCAATGTCTAAATAAAAGGGTATCGAACCAGAGAGACGAGAACGCGGTCCATTCACCCGCCATGTCGTTGCACATCAATGGAAGGGTGAATGAAAAAGTTGGTGTTGTCAAAGCGGCCCAAGTGTTGTAAAGTGGCCCAAGCATCTCTCCCGCCCCAGGCTTTAATTACTGTGTGCGGATAATGAGTCAAATCCAATCAGGTTCTCTCTCTCTTCCTCTTAATTTGTATAGAGCTTGGTATAATGGAGCCAGGCACTTCAGCCCTCAACAGCAGCGGTCTGACAGAGACTCCAGCCCACGTTCACATTCAAACAACTCAGTCTGTGGAAACAGATGATAGTATTATTCCATAGATACTTTTTGCTGAAAAGAATCAAGGTAATGAGTATAATTCGGTGTAAATGGGTTTTAAGAGCGTCTAAGAGAATGGATTATATTGTAGCTTTAATAATTACTGAGTCTGATACAAAGTGTCCAGAAATTTCAAGATATCAGCTCCTTTCTCAAAACATAGGGCTATTGACTGACCTGGATGTTCCTATGTTGCAATGATACAGAACTAATCACAAAACTAGGGCTGCAGAACTAATCGCATCTGAATTCAAATTGTAATTTAGTGATCCTATTGTTTACAAAACCTGCTGACCCTCTAGTACAAATAAAAATATGATAGTATAAAAAAAAAATGTCATTCAAGAGATACACAATTCACTCAAAAACAATAAAATGCTCTGGAAAAAAAAACAAAAAACCAAGGCACTCCTCTCACAACATTAATTGTCTCTTTACATTTTCTAAAAAGCCTTTATTTTGCTGGGCTAGTGCATATTAAAATCATTTAAAACAAATTGATGGTTCCTTCCACACATATCAGCTCCAAACAAGCCTTTTTTTTAATTTTTATTTTTTTGTACATAAGAGATGTCTTTTATACAGTATTATTTTTTTCTTTTTATTGACGAATGGTAAGAGACACTTATTTTATTGTTATCATTATTAGCCTTTTTAAAATTTAGCTTTTTATCCTATTCCAGTATTATTACTACTGTTTGCAAACCTTTTTTTCTTCCTGATGACACATTTCCTGACTTTTTGCACCCCCCTGTGTGATCCTGTCCTAAGAGCTGTTGTAACAAGTAAATGTCTCCATTGTGACATCAATAAAGAACTATCTTATCTTTTCAAGAAATAAAAAGGAAAAGCTTTTTGTGATGCTTGGCTTGTGTTCTAATTTGCTGCAACTGCTCTTATTATTGTGTGCAACTGAACTGTTTAGTCTCATGGCGCATTTGTTTACATTGTTTGACATAATATGATTATTAGTATCATTCAGGTTTATAGGCGATAATACTTTGTTGTATTATTGTTAATTGGTGCAGTATTGCGTTCTTTACTTAATATAGCCCTTGTATCAATTAGATTTCTTGCTGTGATTGTATTTTTATACAGCGCACTGAGTCACAACCACACTCCGAGACATCAGATCCATCTATACATATGCCTGCCGCAGAGAAAGGCATCTGTCATCCAGCTATTACAGCGCGAGAGCGACGGCCCCGTCCTAAATGACCACACGGGTACAGCGGTGTCTTTTGGCTGGAATAGACCCTGAAACCTAAATGGATTCCTGCAGAGTGAAGGACAGTCGTAGCCCATGGCCAGTCCAAGCTTATCCCCCCACTCATCTCATCTAAGCCCCGCTCAGAGCCAGCCGCAGCCCCAGCTAGGCCCCGGGCCATCTGGCTCTCTCACACAGCCGCATTCGCATAGAGCAGCGTAGCCAGTCAGACAGTCTCTCAAAATTGACTTCTGCACTTGTTTGCTTGAAAATACCATTCAAAAAATTCCAGCCTAAATGACTCTGAGAGGTGCATTCTGCAGCGTTTACAGTGTGAAATGTGCCTTAAACCTGGGACTTGTCAAACAGTGGGCTGTAAGTGTGAACTGTGTAGGTGTGAAACATGATAGTGTGTGGCAGTGAAGAGATTTGCAGTGCCACCAGAAAGGCTTGTTATCATGGTTCCTGCTGTAGCCCCGAAGTGGACTGGCTCTATTCTGGCCAAACCCTATACTTCCTATCTCATCTATGTAATTCTTGATATATTTTCTGTTCTTTTCATCTGCTAATCTATGAGAAACGATAAACCAAAGACAGAGGCACAGCCAGACTCCTTACTACAGCATTGAGTTGTCTGGATACACGGACAATTCAATTTCTTCTATGGGTGGGGTGAAAACATGAGGACTAAACCAATCAGACAAGCAAGACGCACAGACTTTGCTCTAGCAACGCCGAACAAAAATGTCAAGTTAAGTAACCATGCCTCCCTATGTATACAGCATAAAAAAGCAGATATAATGTTTTTTTTTCTGGTAATTTTTAACAAAATGTAAACTACAACGGCGTCATCTTCATTGTTTTGGTTGGAGGACAGGATGACCAGACCAGTTGCTCTGAAATAGAACTTGCGTCTGCACTATGCTAATCTGATCCAAGTGTTTTCAGCAAAGTGAAAGTAATAATCCCATTCTTATCTGCATCTTGCCGTTATAGGGACCTCACTTTAGCATATTCACCCCAGATGCTACAGTATGTGGGTGAATCCAGGAAATGTTGCTGATTCGTGTGACATCCTTGTTGTCAGGGAAAAAAATGATGTTGAATCAAGGTTTTCATTATGCCAAAATATAGGGCTTTCTCCTATCTGACCACACGAGGGCCAAATCAGCAACATTTCCTGGATTAGGCCATATTCGTCTTATCAGAGCTTATAATGGTTGCGAAAAACATTCTTGTCACACTGTAGCTGGATGAAAACTATTTGAAAACACCACCTAAATATACATTTGGCCTAATTTCTGGTCTGCCCCATAATGAATACTTGTGCTACGGATTAGTCTCATTGCAGGGAATAGCCCTCCAACTCCCAGACTGTTTATCGCGTAGTATGTAAAGTGTGTATAACTTGTAATCTACCTCCCGCAGTGGGGGCTAATGCTCCTGTTGTGCTGATCCACAGTGTTAGTGAACCGACTGCCATTGCTCCTCGTGGCCTCTTTCAGTTTTACATTCCTCTTGGCTCACTATGGGTCTAATGGCTGTCCAGCTGTACGCCGCGGTGTGCTCGTTCTGCAGGAGAGTTGAAAGAACATGGCCTCACACTGACACCAGGTCTGCTGCCCCACTGTGACTCCGGAGAGAGAGAGAGAGAGAGAGTGGCGGGGCATCTGTGCCAGTGTTTGTGTACAGTAGATGTTCACTTGCATTTTGTCTGAGGAGGTTTTGGTCTAGCCTGGCCTGCTGTTTGCGTGCCTCAGTGTTTTAATTACTACGCATGTTTGTATCCAGGCCTTTGTGATTTGGCTCACTGCGTGCTGGCGAGGCATAAAAGATGTGGTGTCGGCCTGTGCGAGCCGCTCGGCCTTAATGGCGTTAGTTACACAACAGAACTCCAGACCCAGCTGTATAAAAGAGTGGCGTTTGGAAATGTGAGCTACTCGTATGGCAGTGACTCATGTAGCTGCTCCGGAGCATGTCTGGGATGACTGACACTGACATTGAGGCAGATGGGCAGTGCTCCTGAATGGACATGGATGAAACCTAAGCAGTGCTAGCTCGGTATCGGGACAGAAAACAGCTCTGCTCTGCACGTCTCAGCGCTAACAGAGAGGCTGAGTCAGAATCTGTCTGTCAGGAGGGAGCTACTGTGCTCACGAAGAGCTCTCTGCTGTGTTTAAGTTTAACCGCAGTGTTTGGGACAGACAGTATGGCCACCTTCAGCTACATCTGCCATGTGCTCTATTAGTGGAGGAACGCCTCTGCCCTTTATGAACCGCGGACAGCACCTCTCTAAGTTTACCTTTTATTTGATGTCACTCCAGCGCTATGTATACCCAAAGTTCAGCACCATGGACAGCAGCACTGTGCTCACATAGCGGTTGGCAGGAGCTGAACACAAAGCAATACCTTCAACAAGAACTTCACAGACTGATCGCTCACACGTCTAGACTGTGGGCTCGGCAGGCTTTCACCTGGGCCATGAAGGAAATCAGTGGAGTCTAGAGTGAATGTGTGTGGGCATATTGCTCTCTTGCACAGAAAAGCTTCTGTTGCTTTCAGGCTCCACCTTTAAAACTTTTAATGTGGCTAAATACCCTGGAACACACCAGGGCCATGTGCAGTTCCAGTGGCGAGGGGTGTTTATAAAGACAGAAAGTGCCTCACCTCTGTGCCTCATCTCTCATGCCCGTGTGCTTGGCTCCGTGATTAACCCTGAATGCTCCATTGTCCCGGCTGACCCCTCCACACAGAGCGTACATCTGGCCACAGTCCATCAGCCGCCTCTCAGACAGCTAATTAACAGTAAAAGGTGTGGACACAGAGGTCAACCTGTGCTCTGCCTTTATTCTCCTGGTTGTTTGCTGTGTTTTAGCAGCAATTCTTTATTCAGGCGCGGCCCTAAAACATGGTGTGCCGGCACCTTGCTGAGGTGCAGGAGACTAAGGAAGCCTGCGAGGGACACACAGTTCTGCTGTGCGACTGGCTATATGCTGACGCCTGCCGTCTGTGTGGAGGAGTTTGTTAACATCTCAAAATCGCAGCTTGTTTCACAAGTCATGCTGAATCTATGTGGAGAAGCTGGTATGGCGGAAAATTCCTCACACCACTATCCAGCCTGTGAGGTTCAATAATGAAAAGTGGAATACGAGTCAGTGTTCTTTAATCGTTATTTTGGGTCCCCATTAGCTATAACTGCAGCCATAACTATTCTACCTGAGGTGCACAAAGTCAAAGTCAAGTGTGTTGTTTGTATTGTCGATAATGGCTCATTTGTATTTTACACCAGAACAATGAGACCCATTTTTATTTCGCCTCTCGTCAGATACAACACACCATGTTTACAATGTGGTCTAATAATAAAGTGCCTCCTGAAAGTATCAAGGTATATTGAATTATCAATAACTGTGTCTCCCTCTCTCCCTCTCTCCACTCAAGCTTTGAGCCGGTCAATGATGCCCTTCGGCCTAATGCGACGGGAGCTGGCATGTGAAGGCTACCCCATCGAGCTGCGCTGCCCTGGAAGTGATGTCATCATGATCGAAACGGCCAACTACGGACGCACGGACGACAAGATCTGTGACGCCGACCCGTTCCAGATGGAGAATACACAGTGCTATCTGCCCGACGCCTTCAAGATCATGTCCCAGAGGTGAGGGCACTGTGGTTTGGGATAAGGCTCGACCATAATGAGAGAAGTCGGTTTGTATGCGATAATATTGCAATGTTTTACTAAACCGTTTCAACAAAAAAAATAGCCAAGTGGTTATTTATTCACCAAATTATGTTAAAACAACCCACTTCCAGTCCTCACCTGGCCACCCCAGTGAAAAAAACCTCATATTGCCTCAGCTAATACTGCCAGAATGATAGTTTGCCGATATATTGTACATTTACAGTTTGCATAGCGATCCTGGCAACATCGTTTCATTTATTTGCAAAAGTGATGAAAAATGAAGGCAGAATCCCACTGCAACTGGTTTGGTCGTGCGCTGCAGAGGACCCCTCTTTGTGTTTGCTCCCAGCATCTGTTTCCTCGGATCAATGACAGCCTTCTCCTGGCGATCCATCACGTGTGTAATGGAGGCAGGTTGCTAGCTTAGGCAGAATGGATGCACGAGACAGGAGGGAAGTAGTGGGTGGTGTTTAGTGAATTGAAAGGGTAAAGGAAGAGGAGCGGAGACATCGCTAGAAATGATTCAATGATGGACTTGAGAGCCGCGGAGATTTGCGAGAAGAGACGCACACGGGGGGGGATGCTAAGAGATGCATACAGGGGGCTTTATGTGTGAAGAGCATGACTGCGTGCTTAGGCGTGAGCAGGCATGCGGGATTGCTATGTCGGGTATTGTGTGCATACAAATGTTTTTTTTTTCTGATAAGTATTTTGCCTCTGTCCTTCCCTGTTCTCTCACCTCTAATTGCTCCCACTCACACTTCCCCCTGAGAGGAGCTAATGACGTCACGCCCCCCCCCCCCCCCCCTCCCTCCCCCCCCCCAGCCCCTCAACCCGCCTCCCCTACAGCGCACGCCCTCCCTCTCTCTTCTCCATCCCTCTCTCCACCTCCCCACGGGTGCATCTGTCACATGATCTAGTCTAGTGTGAAATTACTCCCTTCCGCAACCGTTCTTTTTGTCTTTCAGAGCCTGGAGATGTTTTTTGCACCCCACTTCATCTTTCTTACACTGTAAAAATGTTGCTTTTGCTCTCCGGAAGTTTTACAGTCATCTGAAGTGTTTTTTAGTTACATAAGTATGATTTTAAAGGCAGGCGTACACAATTAAGCTTGCACTATTGACACCATATAAACAGGTTGCTCTGTTGGTCCATATTAGCAATAAGTCAGTGATATTACTTCTTAATATACAGATAGATATACTGTATATACATCATTGGTTCTCAAACTGGTGTCTTCAGGTGGTATTCAAGTTGCAATTTTGAAATTTACTCAGTTTTCAGGAATGGTTTGCGTTCACGTGACATCACAACATTATGAAGGGCTTAATTTGAGGTGGTGGGCATCTGAAAATACGATGATGTTAACTAGGGAAACAGACAAAGTGCACATTTTCTTTTTTGTCTTGGGTTTTGGTTATCTCTGTTATTACTGGAACAATCCACAAACGGTCACAAAGTTGAACATCTCTCATGTCAGCACACATGAACTAAGGTCCAAGTATTTTCTCTTAAAGGAGTCCAAAAGTGGAGACAGTATTCAAAAACATGATGTTGTCAGTAGAAAGGACTTTCAGTCATAAAAATAATATGACTAATTTATGGATCGCACTTCACAAAGAAAGAATCATATTGAACAGATATGAGAGTTATGAAATCTAGATCTAAGTTGATGGTTTGTATTTTGAAAATGTGAAAACACTGAACATAAATAATGTAATGTATTTGTAAGTAATGCAAATATTAATAATATGCCATATTTTGGAACAATTGTATTGTATTTGTAAAGGCTTTAAATAGAGACTAAACAATGTGCAAGTCTTTGTAAAAGTAATGAGGGACAGATAACATTGCTCTTCTTTCTGCTCAAGCTGCATTCATTTGACAGTTTTGTTGTTTGTTTTTACTTTTGAAATAAATAAATAAAAAGTAATAATAATATGGCAGGTTTGTGAATCCAATCACTATGAAATAATGATTAAGTACAACATTTG
>OMNZ01021152.1:6116-16324 GCA_900303255.1 Lesueurigobius sanzi | reverse complement strand
CTATTTATGAAGCTACTGAGACACAAACCGATTGGCAATAACAACCTCAGAGCGAAACCGACCCGTTGTCATGCAAATGAGCCTGTACTCCTGGGAGCAGCAGGGCCATAGGCAGTATCAACGACTTAGAGAGTAGCTCAGGGAGACAATGGACCCTCGTTAAGTACTTTACCCTCAGCACTAAGAGAGGAGGGGCCTAGAGGCTGATTCCTCCTGCTGGTTCACTAGCTTTATAAACCCACAGCGTGCTCCAGACCTTCAGTAGCTGATGACGATCTTTGGAGTAAGATCGAAACGTCCTACACTTCAACTACAGAGTACAGATGAAGACTGAAGAATTTTTGCCTACGATGGACAACTCCTGTACGACTGAGAACCTACACAAAAGCTTTGAGTACTGTTTTTTTTTTTCATTTTTCAACATGACATCACAACATTCTAAAGAGCCTACACATGTGTTTCAGTCACATGACCTCAGTGGTGGCTAGTGGAAAAGTGTATCAAGCCAAAATGCAAAAAGTCTTAGTTTATTGCTAATTTCTCTGTAATTTCTGGGACAATCCACATGAAACAAAAACTGTCACAAAGTTCAATGTCTTCTCTGTCAGCACAAATGAATTAAGGTCTAATTATTTTTCATAAAGGTGTCCAAAACTGGAGGCAATATTCAAAAACATGCACATGATGTTGGCCAGTAGAAAGGACTTTCAGCCAGAAAAATAAGTTGTTAATCCAGTCTCTATCAAACACAGATCAAGTACAATTTGGATTTGGATTACAATTTTCTTGAGTTGTATTGGCACCTAATCCAACAGAAATACAATTCTGTAACACAAACGCAACTTATTATTTACTTAATTTAGAATTCATTTATATTTCCAGTTCCTTCTGGGAGCCTCCGCTGTCACTGTCTTTATCTCGGCCCCTTTTAGCGATGAGCACTGCATGTTCACGTTATCTACTGTGTGTAGGTCCTGGAGGTCAAATGCCTTGAAAGAACTGGACCCGCAGCAACTGAGGAGAAGAGCACTTAATGAGCCGACAGTGGACAGCCTGACAGCGGGAACAGCCTGGTACCGAAGTAGCCCAAACAAACGCTAAATCCTCCAGATGGAAGTGTGGAACAACTTCCCTGGCACTTGTTTGAAGAGTGTTCTTTTCTTTCCTTTTCTTTTTTAAGTTCGAGAGCAGCAGCCGTTGCTGAAGTTTAAGTTATTTTCATGTCACCTGTTTTTGACATTTTTTTTGAGAAATATTTAACTTTATCTGTGCAGACAATAGAACAGAGAAGAAGCTGAATGTTGTGTCAGTCCATGTAGATAGTAATTACAGAGATATTAACAACTCAGTCAAAATGCGGTATTATTAACACTGTAACTCAACACAGCGGTTCACGCTCGTGCTCCACAGCTAGAAGGTCCTGGGTTCGATCCCGGGCCAGGATGGGGCCTTTCTGTGTGGAGTTTGCATGTTCTCCCCGTGTCTGTGTAGTTTTCCTCCGGGTGCTCCGGTTTCCCCTACCACTAAAAACATGTACAATAGATCAGGACGAATGAGGGTGTGTTTGTGTGTACGAGTGTGGGACAACGGATGCAAATTAGCCCAAGGCTACAATCTGAAGTGATGTGTTTACATCAGAGGTTACATTAACTGAAAATTATCTGTCAATGACTGAATATTTTGAGTTTTGACAGAACATTTTAAAGGCTGTCTTTCATTTTGAAGGATTGAAAATCAACCCATCATCATCTTTTGAAAGTTTTATACACGTTTTAACACACAGAAAATATATTGCTCACAAATGATATTTAGATTTGCAAACATTTATCCTGTAATCTGTGTTTTCTTACATGTATAATACTAGATATATAGTGAGAACTTAATTAATGAAGGATAAAAATAGCTTATGACAGATTTTTTACAACGCTGTCTGTCAAAATGACTGAGAAAAATGATCCCTAGCGAAACCACTGGTTTACATGCGTGTGTCTCATGTGTGTTTATTAACATGCACTGTCCCAACCAAATAAACAATAAAAAAAAATATTAAAAAAAATACCATACTAACTTACAACCTCCTACATTCTGTATTTTTATTTCACAGTTGACGGCCTTGTATATTTCATTCCCTGCTGCACGGCCATATCCCTCTGAGCCGGTGCAGGGTGTGGAGGAGTTGTCTCGATGTTCTTTTTTTTTTTTTTTTCTAAATCTTGGCTGACCCCTCCTCTGACCTATATATCCACTTTAAACTGGCCTTATCTGAGGGGGCCCAAGCTCGTCCCCCGTCGCCCCTGTGTTAATTCTCCTGCTCGCTGCTCCATTTTCTGCCTCTCGCCTTGTCCATTCCCCTGTAATCAACCTTTCATTGTACCTCTCTCCTCTCTCTCCGTCTCTCTCTCTCTCTCGTGCGCTTCCTTCTTGTCCAAATGGAGGGGACTATTTTCTTGGGCGCGGGTTGATTGCGGTGGTAGTCCAGCGGGGGGGTGATCAGATAAGGCCGTCCCTCAGCAGGCACAGGGCGCTTCTCACTTTATCGTGGCTTCTAAACTGAAAACTTCATTCTACAGTTGAAGGGCAATAGCTTCGTGAGCCACCTTCAGCCTTTCACCACAAGTCACGACCCAAATAAAACTCATTTTAGTTCAGGGTTTAAAAAGCGTAGTGCAACCCAGTTACTAGACATAATAGCATACACTCACTCTAATATCGAGTATATCTTCAAAGTGAAGAAAAGGACAAAAAGCGGCAAAAACTGCTGCTATAAAGTAAAAATGAAATATACTTCATGTGTAATCTCTCAAAAAACATGAAATAATGTTGTTTGTTCTCCACTTTTGCTGTTTATTCATGACATTTTTCTATTTAATGACACATCGGTCTAAATTAATACATTTATCAGCACATTGTTTTTCAGAAATATTGTATGATCATCATTATCGAAAAAGTCCCCCTAAATATCGAGATATTCATTTTTGTTAATATCTCCCATAGGTACAGGGCCTTAACCTCTTAAGCGCTAGGCCTTTTTCTCCAAAAAACATTTCTTTACATCATAGGTGTACATGGCTAATCTTGGTGTCCACACATTTGGAAGAGTTTAGGGATGACGGTGGAAGTGAAATAAAAAATAAATGATGTTGTTTGACAATAAAATGAGGTTGCCATAGGTTTGAATGAATTTATGCCTGAAAAACACATTTTCCCACAAAAAGGCCTTTTTCCTCCCTGTGGTGGAGCAAATATCAACAGAAATGGATAATCCCACATCAGCTGTCACTAATTTGCAACTTTGGAATATTTTGCTACGTAAAACACATACGTTAGTAACCGGGACTCTCCTTAAGAGGTTAAAGGGCCTATCTCTCCGGCCTGGAGACTAGTTCCCAACTGGTCTCAGAGACGACTCTGCAACGTCTGGACACTAGCTGGGTCGCCAGAGAGTTGCGGGAATTTTTCGGAGACTAGTTGGAGACTTTTTCAAGTCTCCATCAGGTCTCGGAGAGGTGTCAATTCAGTTTGCGCGACTTCACGGAGCCTCATTTTGTCCGTGACTGGAGAGACGTGTCAGTGACCTATTTGAGACCGAGGAGACCTCGCGCGGCGACATCCCAGAGACTGATCCGACTCCGAGACAAGAAATAGCTTTCGCTCTCACCAGGGCGATGTCTCGGAGACGTCTCCAGGCAAGGTAACTTCAATTCGCGAAATTCGCAAATTGAAGGAAAATGTATTGCAGGTTTTCTGTCATTTTATATTTTAATAGGCATTTTATGTGTAAAAATGGCCAAAATTGCAATATGTTCAGCGATGAAATCACAATTATGTGTAAGATATATTAGTTACAAAGATTTGTTCAGACTGGATTTTGGATTTTTTAATAATCTAGTTAATAAATCTGTAAAGGTTCTAATTTTTCCTTGTTTTTTGGGATTCAAAACTCAATAAATAAGGCTAGAAATTAAATATTAAAATAATCGCTCAGAGCAAATCTTCAGAATATTGTTAAATACCGTTTCAAGACTGGAAAGTTTGTTGTCTAGGTGCTACTGAAGTGGAGATCTCATTGCAAGAGTAAACTGAAAATCGAGAAAAATATATGTTTTACTGTCTCACCGTGAAGGTACTATACCAGATTTTTTTTTTGTCAAAATGTGACAAAAGTTGTATTTTTACTGGCACGGTAATGTGTGACAATATTGACTATTTGGGTTGACCACACATAATATCAACACATACAATGAAGACTTCAGGCTTATTTTCTCCACATGTTACTAAAAGGAAAAAAACATGAATGTCAAACAAATTCCCCAACAACAATTCATTGGTAAAGAGCCACAAACATGGATTGATTAAATAGGAGGCTGGTGTGTCCTGACCAGACCTATAGTTCCACGTCTGGGGACAGGTCTCTGGGCACTACACTCCCACACTGTTTGCCCCAGCAGCTTTGAAGAAGGACAATAAAGAATTTGTTACTATACTGCCAACTCCAAACATTCAACAACCTTCAGAAATGGCACATTTTTTAAGCTCTACAAAGTTCAGCACCCATCCAAAAGAATAATGCATTGCTCTAAATAGCAGCTGGTGGTGTCTTTGCTTCAGGACACGGGATCAGCACCTCGGTGATACGCACAGACCCGTCCCCCGGATCGCGTGTGGAAGATGATTTGTGGCCGGAGCGCCTCTATAACAACACCATGCTTCATCTGTAATGGGATAGCCTGACAAGTTTACCTTTATCACAAAATTGCACCAACCTGGACCATGCTATTTTAATTAACGCTACAACGGCGCAAAGAAATGAGCTTTGGCTTTAGGGCTACAAAGAAGACAAGCTCTAACTCCATCATGTTTTATGTGTGTTCAATGCATTACTAACAAATGATATTCAGGTTCAAGCTGCAGTGGCATTTCTAAACCAGTGAAAGCGCATCCTACGTGTTCTTATCCGTTATGCTTAAGGTTTCACTTTCCTTCATTTAGTAAAACTTTTAAATGTGTTTATAGTGCAACAGCTATCTTATTTATTCTTGTTATTTTTTATCCAATGTTTTCATTGAAGAATATGCCGTTTATTAGCTATATTTTAGATGGTGAAAGCAAGTTATTAGTGAATACATCTGGAGAATTAAAGAATTAAATATTGAAAAATCCCTTTGAACAAACCTTCAAATATTGTAACAGTACAAAGTGTATCTGACCTTTTAGTGGCCCAGTGACTGTATGGATAGTTATCAGTGTTTCCCAACCCAGAAATCATCAGGGGTGCCGTGGAAATTTCACCTGATCGCCATGTAGTGCCCCGGTTGAGCAATTACACGCTCGACCACTTGAAGGCGGTACCGCGCAAAAAAAACGGTATAACCACACATTTTGTAACTAATAGACTAAGCATAGCCTATATTGCAATAGAAAAAGCCATCCCATACCTGAACGGGTTGCATGACATCTCTGCCCGACCTGGCCCGAATTTCAGATCGGGCTCGAGAATAAAATCTTACCTCTAATCTTTAGCACCTCTTTAGTACCTCTTTAGCACTGAAAAAATCATATTATTCAGAGCCTCTGTTCTTATGGATTTATTTTTATGTCTGTCATGCTTGATGTAGCCTTGCATCCAGATAGGCAGAAATTCTTCAGTCTTCATCTGTACTCTGTAGTTGAAATGTAGGACGTTTCGATCTTACTCCAAAGATCGTCATCAGCTACTGAAGGTCTGGACACGCTGTGGGTTTATAAAGCTAGTGAACCAGCAGGAGGAGTCAGCCTCTAGGCCCTCCTCTCTAAATGTTAAAGGTAAAGTACTTAATGAGGGTCCATTGTCTCCCTGAGCTCCTCTCTAAGTCGTTGATACTGCTTATGGCCCTGCTGCTCCCAGGAGTACAGGCTCATTTACATGACATCCAGATGTATTTTGTATAAATAAATAACAAAGTTGCCGGCTGCTTGGACCCAGAAGAACTACCCCTCTTTAGTATGTTGTGATGTCACGTGAACGCAACCTGTAGTGACCATAAAAAATTGATTCCATAGCGTTTAATCTGGCAGCCCTATCAGAGTCATCCATTTAGCAGTCCAAAGTAATCCAAAAAGGAACTTCCAATACGAACACGTCAGTCCTGCTTCCGACCCGGTGACAGGTGGAGCGGCCGTCCAGCCGGAGTGAGAGCAGTGAGGGAACAAAGGAGGAGATTAGGCATCGCTGATAGGCTGGAAATGGCCTTTGATCGAGATTGATCCACAGCGCTATAAGCTCTCCAGCCCGAGTGCTCCGTCTTTACTGGGGGAGATACGGCACAAAGGCGGGCAGCATAAATCACACATCTGCCGGGGGAAAAGAGGGGGAAATGGAGAAAAAGTTATTTGCATATGGAGGGAATGTGTCTCGGATAATGATAATGGGGCATCAGTTCTTGCAGGGGGCATGTGGAGGTTTTTACAGTGAGTGGACAATTGGATTTTTTTAACATTGATGTAAGGAAATTTCATTTAAGTAGTAAATATAAACTTTATCTTTCATCCAACAACGTCGTGGCTAGCGACTCTGGGGCACCACGGAGCACAGACTTTCAGCACGGAACAGCTCAGAACCGACCCAATGTTGGATTATAGGCTTTAATACGAGACACTACAGGGGGAAAAAATAGAGTGATATCAATTTGAAACATGTGCTGTGTATTACTGATATAAATACGAGAAAATAATAAATTGAAAGTTTTCTGTCATTTTATGTTTTCATATAAAAACAAGGCGTTCATGTGCCCATATACAACCCAAATTGTCCATATTTTCAGTGACAAAATAATGGATGAAGCCAAATGTATATGTATGGTTTTATTTTGATGATATATTAGGTACAAAGATTTGGAGTCTGGTGCTACTAAAGTTGAGATATTATGTGAGAAAATTAATTTTGGGGAAATTGTCATTAAAGGGACTCAACGGAGGTTGTCCATTTTCATACTTGGAGACTTAACACATCTGAAAAACAAATCCAGCGAATGAAACGGGCTCATGAAGAGCTTTTAAAAGACATACTGTATATCATTGAGCATTTAGCTGCTCCTGGAGCAAGCATAACCTCAACACTATCTTATATAGTTAGCGGCAGTACCCCCACGCCCCCGGGCATTTCCTGCTCCGCCAGGCCACGCCTCCTTCTGGTGCAGTTTTCAAAAATAGATGTTGGTGGAGTTAGGCTGTGGTAGGGGGGTTAGTTGTTGTTTAAGTAAAAGTGCAGATACAGGACCAAAAATGTACTTAAGTAAAAGTGAAAGTATCAGACTAAGTTTGTACTTAAGTAAAAGAATATAAGTATCAACTGTAAAATGTACTTTATAAGCAAAAAGTCAAAGTATTTTGATAAAGTTTAATGTGCAGGAATTAAACCACATCTAAACAAGTAAACCACTAACTCAGGTCTACATCAGGACTAAACCAGTAAACCATGTGTAAACCAGGACTAAATAGGTCTAAACTACAACTTAAAAGGTCTGAACCAGGACTAAACCAGGTCTAAACTAGTACTAAATAGGTCTAAATCAGTAAACCACTAAACCAGGTCTAACCCAGGACTAAACCAGGTCTAAACTAGTACTAAATAGGTCTAAATCAGTAAACCACTAAACCAGGTCTAACCCAGGACTAAACCAGGTCTAAACTAGTACTAAATAGGTCTAAATCAGTAAACCACTAAACCAGGTCTAACCCAGGACTAAACCAGGTCTAAACTTGGACTAAATAGAAGAAACTAGATTCTTCTTGTTTGTCAAAAAGAGGTCTCTGTGAAAATACAAGCATTATTCAAAGTACTTTTACGTTAAACCCAAATTTTTTAATGTAGTTGTAGAAAGTACAGATACAGGCTCTAAAATGGAGTAAAAGTAAAAAGTATTCATCCCAAGATTTACTTAAGTAAAGTAAAAGTACAGAAAATGTTTACTTTTTACTTTGTTACTTTCCACCACTGCCTTATTGTGAGATTAGGTCATTTATTTGTTTCCAGGTGAAAGTAAGAGAGCAAACTGAAAAACCTGAAAATAAAAAAACATTGAGTTTTCCCTGCACTCCCCAGACAGTTTTTGTTTTGAACATTTATGCATTTTGTATTGTGTAGAACGTGAAGGTCACAGCACTGAACTGTAGAGGAAGCCAACCAGGAAGAAACGACCAGGACAAAATGTGAATGAAGCAAAATGGTACTCCAGGTATTAAAAAAAAAAAATTATCAGAGAACAACAGTATAACAACAGGTTATAGCTAAAAAATAAAAATAAAAACGTCTCCTTTGAAGTAGAATAATACAACCTACTGAAGCCAGTTGGCAGCATACTCACGAAACAAGTTAAATAATTAAGTCCTGATAAGTCTACGTTGTATCTAATCAAAGCTATTGTAACGTTTTTTTTGCAGTGAGTAAGAATTGGTTATGAATGAGCAATAAGTAGGTCTTAGACAAAGGCTAATCAAGTCATGTGAGAGGAATTTGCCTACCCCTGAAAAGCAAAGGAAATTATAGTCCTTTGAACAGCAGAAATACATGAAATACTATAGAGTAAATGAGAATTGTTACAGGATGCTGCAATAACCTGGAGGTGCACTGAAAGATTATAAGTGTTGACTTCAAATGGCAGAGAACGGATGCTAAACTATAATATAATTCAGACTGTGGCGGTCGACTGAAGTGCTGTAAAGTTAGAGCTGCATGACTTGAGAACATTATTAGTATTCCCATTGCAATTGGATTTGAAGTTTTAAAGGCAATATTAAGTACACAATCTACATTTAAACGCATCCAAGTGTATTAACATTCAACACAAGACTGAAAGAGGCGGAGCCTGAGTGGTGGGGCTTATTGGTAATTCATGGGCACATGCCTCTGTGCGCACCAACATTTTTGATTTGGATTTGATTGAAAAGATTGAAACAGTGTAGTAGTGTAGTCCTAATTTATATTGCATAATTAATTAAGTCATTTAATTTACTTTAAGTTAATATGGTTTGTGATATTGTTGAGAAATAATAGTGTGAAATAATTAGCATGGTTCTTGTGCTTCTTGTGGACAGAAAGTCTGACGCAGAAGCTCCTTTTGACAGAAGCGAAATCGACACAATCTACCCAGTCCAGTCGACGGTTCAAGCCTTACTGCGACGGAGATTTCCTGGAAGACTGAGAGTCTTCACGGACATGTAGAGTGGGCTGTCTTTTAACTAGTCATGGTCTTGGGCAGGACGCTGCAGCCACCTTGCCTCCAGTGTCTGTGTTCACTTGTGTGTGAAGACTGTGTGTGTGGATGGATGAGTGATCCCTTCAAAAAGGCTTCAGGTGCCTGGTGTAGGTGGAAGAAAGTGCTACATTGAGACCATTTATTACCATATTATAACTTTCATTCTGTCAATAATGTCAGCAAAAATGTCAGGGTCCCCACTCTCCCTCACTCTAAAAACCTGGAACATGATGTGCTCGAAAATATTTCTCCTCCCTTTTTATTACTAATATACAGTATATACGTACATGTAGGCGATACTTTGCTCTCCAGGCTCGAATAAAGACTAGTTGACTCTACTGAGATAAGTGGTTATCTTGAACGGCACTATACCTGATTTTTTCATACTAGTGGTATGAACATTGTTTTGTCCTCCTTTAGTGTATTGTAAAGTCATACCTTTATGGAATTAAGAAAGTGCATCTAAATATAACGCAATTTTGTCAATTTCAGGAGTTCACATGCAACCTACTGTAGCTTTGTCACATTTCTGTGACAATGACCCTGCAAGTTATGAAAAGTGCTTGTAAACTTAGAAATTGGATTTAACCCTCTGGAGTCTCATATACCGGGCCCACGATATGACACCAGCGACACCCGCGTCGCCGAAGACTTTCGCTTATATCTCCGCGAGTGAATGTCGTAGAGACTTACCGTTTTTTGCATTGGAAAGGGGACAGTTGGGGCTTTAAAACGGGCCCACCCATGTCTTTCTAGGCCTCCGGGGGGCGATGTAGGATCGCGGCGAACATTCGTGTCAAAAAGTGGTAAGTTAGCATTAGCTAAAACTGCTGACTCTGCACGTTACAAAATGGCCCAGGGATTCAAAACGGTACTAGATAAAAACTTGGGGGTTTTTTTGTCTGAAAACTAGACTTCTTCATCCTGAAAATGTGTCTCTGGTCAGCTGATGTCTTGTTTTCTGTTTATATAGAA
>OMNZ01021145.1:0-12222 GCA_900303255.1 Lesueurigobius sanzi | reverse complement strand
ATTATAGATTGATGGTGGGTCCCAATGAGCGAGGATTGGCCGTCTCCGTGACCAACAGGCTGGGCGCTGACATTGCTGCAATATCGCTTCTATCCACTAGGCGCGGCTCCAAAAAGCCCTTCATAACATGTATTCCTATGGTGACTTACACGTGTCAAAAACAGCTTTACAGCCCGGCTCCTAATACTTTTATTATTTCTAAAGGTAGCTACACCCTCTGTGATAATGCTCAGAGGGAAATGGAGTCTTTAATGTTGTTAATTTTTGTTAACTGGAATTTTAAAGTCTTGCATATCTAATGAAGCTCATTCTAATGATTTGTGACGTCACACGCTCCCGGCGTGGTTATGGCTAAACTACACGCCCAGGAGGGCTGAGATACAGCGAGCGCACACCTCTTTACCCTTTTTAGGACTATCCACTGGAGGAGGAGCCAGTTGCGCCATTTTGATTTCATCCATAAGCGTGGTCAATTTCCAAAGTGAGGCTTAATACATGTTGTCCCTCTATTGTTTTAACCCATTGGTGGGTCCTAGCACCAAACCAGCTGAGAACCACTGCTCTACAGTCGCTCTCTAGTTAGTCTGTGTGGCTTTATTGTTAGAGAATTTGTCCTTACATACCAATCCTCTCTTGGCATAAGACTGTCTAACTGGAGCCTTACTGGTAACTAAATAGTTGTAAGAGAATTCTGTGGCTCCACGCGTGAACCTGATATACCAAAAAATTCTCTTATATTGAATAAATTGCATTAATGAACACAGCGTTACGGTATTTGTGTCGTCCATTAATATGAATATCATTGGAAACAGTATTAACTCAATGTTACCGGCAGAGATCCAGAACGTACATTGACGTACATACATTGACATAAATCCATTTTCAGACAGTCTTAGCGATTTGAAATGAAAGATCTTCCCGGGAAATTTGAATATTTTTTCATGTGTAAAATATCTATGACAGTAGGGTCATGAATCTGCTTTCACGCCTGTACAGTATGCCTTGCTTCATGTATGAGAAAATCCCATGCATGAACCTGATATACCCACAAAAAATGTGGTTTATCAGGTTAATGCATGGAAAACTCAAAAAAGTATATTTGCTATGGTTATTCCCAATATGATAAGTCCAAACATAAACTTTCATTTTCAAAATACGTAACTATCTGTCTCAGTGTGTTTATTTTCCAATTTCTTTTGGGGAGAAGGAAGCAATAGGATCAAGAATAGGAGAGGACCACTTTTGATCTCAATTTTCTCAGATTGACGTTCATGTGGGATATCAGGTTCATGCATGGGGCCCCAGAATTGAGAGAATGTGTCCTTAACTTACATACCGATTCTCAAATGGCATAATCTTGTCTCCGCCTTTGCAAAACAATGCCCGACTGGAGGCATGCACGGCTCGATGTACTTAAAAACCTCTTCTTGTGGAAGCAGAGTCAGACTTGGATATTCAAAGTTCATATACTGTACGTTGACTGTTCAAGTGTCTCCAGGCCTGTGTTGATGGTAACAACCTTCTCCTGCATTAGACCTCCAGATTTGGTCTACAGCATTTATCTTACCCCAGCTGATATTTCTACAACATTTATTGAAATACATTTGAACGTGAAGCATTCATTTCTTGACTAGAATCTGGCCATATACTGCCTGTAAACCCACTATACTGTAGCTTCCTCCCAGCTCTCGTGCTCTTGTATACGGCCGGAGCTCGTGCGCTTGTTTGCTCGTGCGGAGGTCGGGCCACTGATTGGGTGCATCCTATTTCCACTCGGAGGCTGCAGTTCACGGCCGGCTGCATTAACATATGCCTCCGTATTGACTGTGGCCACCATGTTTGATTAACCTTAACCGGACACAGCGCCCGCCCCAGGCTCGCTGCAGCGGTGACTCACCCTCTGCCTTTGCATATGTAGATGGTGTTTACGCAAGTGATTAAATCTGCTGTTAATGAGCACAAGACGCTACATGAGAGCAACTTTTATAAGCAGAACTTTTTGTATGATCATGAAAGTTCCTCCAAATTATAAGCCTGTATCACAATTTGTAAGAGCAGCATTGTGTGAAATGCCTAAATGTGTTAAAAAAAAATAATAATAAAAAAAAAAGTTTATTTGAGTTCTCTCTTCAGCCAAGAAATAATGCAGCGGCTTGACTATGTAGCTCTCAGCTTCTTATTTTTAGTTGTTATTGGTGTGAAGCAATATGAAAGTGTGGTTGTTCAAAAAGTAGGGTCCAGAGCTCCCTCCGAGATACTGTAGAGCCCTAGAGGCCCCAAAGTTTTCCAAAAACAAGAACACGATTTTGCAACATTTAAAAAAAAAAAGCAATACGTTCAAAACTGTATTACTTGAGCAAACATGACAGCTCAGAGCCCAGTGCTGCTGGTAGGACACTCTGCTGTATTGTGTGAACATGATCACTGCCTGCCGTGAGCATGTCCAAGTCAGACAGAGACACTGACAGGATCCTTTCTTTTTATTCTGTTCATCCAAAGCCAAACTACAGTGTTTTTTTGTTTTTTTTTAAGTTTATTGATGTTGCGCAAGTCCAAGTCTTTCCGTCAAAGCCTAAGTTGGATCAGGGCGGCCTTTGTTTAGGCAAGACGCTGCTGGTGACAAGGGAGAGAATTTAAATTGAGTAATATCTGTATACTACATATGAGAAAACAAATAACACCACTTCGACCTCCGCGCAGTATTAAGACGCTCCTATAGGGTTCTCCCCCACTCAATTCCGTGTTATTCCGCCTAAAAATATAGTACCCGTTTTATCCGCTTAGAAAATTGACAGTTTTAATTTTGTGTAACTATACTTTGAACATGTAACTACTGACATAGCCCTATTTAAATATGGGAAACTTGGAAGAGATCCGTGGCTTCTACATTTGGCCCCAAGGGACTATACTGCAGAGTCAAAACGCTAACACCGTCTTTGGTCGTTTCATGGGACAGACGCCACGCACAAAGACGAGGCAGCCAAGCATCGCCTCATCTAAGCCCAGGTTAGAACATATGTAAGCATGTAAAAGCGGTGAACTATTCCTTTAAAAATATTGTTAAGAACAAGGCTGGAAAGTTTGGAGTCTGCAGGTGCTATTAATGGGGAGATGTTGTCGCCACAATATGAGAAAAAAGCATTTTGAGTAAATGGTCAGTAAAGTAGTATGTAGTTCTAAAGAAACATTGAATCTAACCAATACATGAAAATTGAACAAATTGCATGCACATTACAATTGATTTTTATGCGAATGAAGCATTATTTATGCGCATAAGGTGGCACATTCTGCAGAAGGAAAAAGGATAAGAACGCATGTAAAACACCAGTCATTTCATAGTCCAAGGTTATGCCACGTAAAACAGTCTCTCCACTTTGTACATGCAACATATCACACTCTAATGTATTCATATTTATACATTACATTCTCCTCCACCACTTTGTTGCAGTGGAAAAGCAGCACAGCGACAGGCCGTGACTCACTGCAGTCTGATCCTCCTTATGCTCTCCAGGTTTATCCAACAGTGCTATTATTTTTTAATCTGCTGCTGCATGATACCCACGAGACGTCCTGTTCTAGATATAGCTCTTGATCTTCCTGTGACTGTCACTCGCTGTCAAACGAACCAAAGTGAGGGCTCTATCTACAAAAGGAAGATTCACTATAATAAAACAAGCCATCTGGACTTTTTTAATAGTCACTTCAAAGGTCGCACATGATTCTAGATTGATTTGGAGCTTTTATCCATGTCATTTAGTCCATCTCATTTTCAAGAGCTCATAACACACTGTGTCACCAGATGATGTCATGACGTGATATCATACTTACACCTACTCTTGGAGGGTGTTTCAATATACTTAGGGGCCAGGCACTGTTGTCATCTCAGCACACAAATTGACTTCGCTGTAAAACATGTCTTGGAAAAAGATAGCAGCCCAAATTCACTTCTGTACTGCAAAAACTAATCCTAAAATGAGTTACGTTGTATTGAAATAAATAAGCAGATAAGTACACCCATTGTACACTCATTTGCCAAAAGGTATGTATTATTTCACTTATAATAAGAAAACAAATTTAGTTGGACCTAAATTAAAGATTAAATATCTCATTGCACTTAAAAATGAGAAGAAAAAAGATTTTTTTTACGTGAATGACTCAAACTGAGGTCAAATATTCTTAATTCTGGTCTTTTTATCTCATGAACACTCTGAGGTCTTGCGGCATTTTGTATTTTTATTTTCGTATATTTTGGTATTTTTTTGTTTTATTGCTTCTGAAACACCTCCTCATGATGCACCATCAAGTGCTTGGAATCTTTATTTTCATAACTAATTGATCTAGTATCATCTGAATGCTGTATTTGAGTCATATCAATGAAGTAATCATGATAGAAGCAGAAAAACAACAAGAAAATTAGGCGAAAAAAGGCGAATTTCTCACCTCACTCTTTCCCTATATGCAAAACATCAATGAATATGGCTGTGGACATTAGAAAATGTTTTGTGGGTTAGACCTGGCCCAGGAGATGGAAGATAAAGGCTGTAGTAACTGTAGAAATGTTTATTTTTGACAAAAATCACCAAAAAATGTAGGCGCTCATAGCACTTTTTTGATTATTATTCCACTAAAATATGCTTCTGTAAACATAGAAGAAATCTGTGCTTATTCTCCATATATTCACATTTTTGAGAAAAAAAACAACAAAAACATTGTCCTAAATGTTTCCCCATAGTTGTGCTCATTTTTGGCACAAATGTTAGTCCATACTTTTGTCCTCCATGTTCTATATAAACAGAAAACAAGATAGCAGCTGACCAGAGACACATTTTCAGGATGAAGAAGTCAAGTTTTCAGACAAAAAAACCCTCAAGTTTTTATCTAGCACCGTTTTGAATCCCTGAGTGATTTTGTAAAGTCCAGAGTCAGCAGTTTTAGCGAATGCTTTTTGTACTTTTTGGCTCAAATTTTCGACGCGACCTTACATCGCGCCCCGGAGGCCTAGAAGGACATGGGTGGGCTTGTTTTAAAGCCTCAACCCTCTTCTTTCCAAGGCAAAAAACAGTAAGTCTCTACGACGTTTACTCGCAGATACCATTTTTGCAATGTGGCGTCACTGGGAGTCGAGTGATTAACCGTTCCAATCTCAGCACTTTGAGTCCCAGTCCAGTCTCCGACAGTTTTCTGAACGTCTCTCCCTCCTATTCCTCCCTTCGCGGTCTAATAAAGCCCACGGGCCATAAATAACACAAATGGCGTTTTGCATCCACATAAATTATCATCCCAAACCTGTGGGATCTCATCAGTGAATCCTTATCCAATATTGCTCTGAGGCAAAACTGCTGCGTGCTTGAAATCTCTCAGAAGAAACGACGACAGCGGCCATTTTGGTTGTTTATTGCTTTAATTTGCGACATGTTTGGGCTGTTAACAAGGTTCTCTTTATTCTGCAGTTCCAATACACTTTATCTGTGGTATAAAGACCTCTCCTGACTCTAGATCGAGTCAATGACATTAGCTTAACACGATTAGCGCAGTGTGTTCAGTGCCGTTCGGTCATGCCTTTAGTCCCGAGCGCTGGCTGGCTGCGGACTGGTTTGAAATTGTGCCAAAAGAGTGAAGTCACTGGAAGCAGTTGCCAAACGCGTCTACGGACAAACATTTCATGCTGCTGAGGCTGCTCCACCAAGAATGCAAATTTAGACAGAGAACAACAGTATTAGGAAGTTAAAATAAAATATGCTCCATGTTTGATTCATGTCTGAGGCCAATGAATATTTATTGGTGACATGGAATATCCTAATTTGAACTGTTGCAATTACTAAACCACAAAGGCTGAAATTTTAGACCCTGCAATTTTCAAACAATGATGTAGAAGATGTGAAAAGATTGCCTTAAAAACGGTGAAGTGGCATGATATCCAACCCAGATTTGGCAAGTTTATATTGAGCCGTTCTCTCTGTATTCAAATCAATATTAATGTTTCAATGGGCTATTATCAATTAAACCCTGCCCAGTAGTTTAGACCTCTACAAACATGCAGGAATACTATAAAAACGAGTACCAATTGTAATACTTGTCAGAAAAATTCCTTCCAAAGCCATGCCGCCCTTTAAGAACACACAGAACCTTTTTGAAGAATCTGTAAATGTAAATATCTGTCTCTTTTACTCATTTTACTAAACATTTATCCTCACAGTCGAGAGCTGTCTAACCCCAGGCTGTTGACTGATCGCACTTGAGGCGGGTATTCACTTCGCTTTCTTGCCACTTAAAACATCACTCTTTGTTAAAAGTTAGCTCCCGTGGCGGCTGACGCACACTGGCAGCATAATTGAATCGTCTTGTGGCAATCTTGAATGGATTGTTGACGTATTTCAGCATCATTGTTATAGTGTAGAATGTTTCCGTCACCAAACTGTAATGTCATGTAGTTGCTGTATCTTTATGGATCATCCTATAGCAGCGGGGCATAGCTAAATTATGATTCGGCAGTAAGTGATGTTTATTAGACGAAATCAAGTCTTGGAAAGGCAACTTTATTAGTAGAGCACAATATCTAAGGGTTATGAAAACATGAGTGTATTAAAAGTCTTTTCCACTGGTAAAACCTGCATGGCATTGTCCTCATTTAACCATTTTGACTGGGCGCAACCGTGTCAGATCAGGGCCAAAATGCACACGTTTTGAGACCGTCCTCTGGCTAAAGCAAGCTGCCCAGAAACTAACATGACAGTGACAAAGACACTGCAGGCCCTCACGGAAACAGGCATGTCCTAAGATTATTATTTCACAACATCATAACGTGAAAGTAGAGTGAAAGGTGTTGGCTGGTATAGTTTTACATTAGCACAGGGCTTACATTTATAGTTTGTCTTTTAGCAGCTTCTTTCCTCTAATTTTTGTCTTGGCCCTCTAAAATAATTTCATAAACTCCATCAAAGGGCATTATTTATCCACAGTGTTCTCATCGTGTCCATTCTGCGTCTGGGGACATTTTTAAAGCAATTGAGGCATTTTCAGTATTTTCTGTCTCTGGAAATTCAACAGTAGAAAAAAAAAAGAAATCTAGAAAAAAACACACGTCTTTGATAAGATTTTGTCTTCAAATGAGACTTCCAATAGAACAAGCACTAATTTCACTTCAACACTTCACAAAGGAAAAGCAAATCTTAAATTGAGAAAACGATGTCCATGGAAAGAATAAGAAAATATTTGTTCCAATGGCAATCTTAATTTAAAACATCAAAATCTGTGTGAACCCTTTCAATTCAAGCATGTTTAAGTCATTTCCACTATTGTTTTCCACTCCCTCTTTCATTTTTTTGTCAACAAAAAAGATCAGGTACAGGAACTATAGATTTAAAAATATAAAACGCCAAAATCTAAGTCAAGTTTGAAATCTCTGATCCAAGCCACCCAACTCCTCATTGTCGAAATTTGAGACACTAAAGACAAGTCCAAGTCTTAATTTTGCTAGTACAAGTTCTGAATGTGCAAGTCTGAGTCATTATAAAGTAAAGTCAGAGTCGCTTTACTTTCCCAAATCCTATAGACACCTTGCCTTGCCTTTGCCTCCAAAGTCACTTCCTTCCAATCAGACACAGAGCACAGTGAACACATGCTTCCGGAGGACATTGGAGCAGCACTGGGGCAGCGACTGATGATGTGGATGCCTGCCCCCACTCACATCAGACCAAGGCAAGGCGAGGTTCCTAAAGGCTTTGGGAAATAGCCACTACCACCGAAAACCAAGTTTGAGTTCAAGTCTAAGTCACAAGTATAGCCTTTTTAGGAAGCAATGTTCACTCACTAAACCCTTCTGAATCCTGATACATTTTACTATATTTGAACTTAAAACCCTCATTCAAGCGTGTTTATAAAAGCATCAGAGGTCAGTAGTGGGCTAAACTAATTAAGTCCAAATCTTAGTCCCTATAGGCTGAACCTCAAGTTGAGCCACGAGTCACTGTCCCTCAGAAACTCACCCTGCCTCTCATCATGTCACTTCCTCACCCTTCTGTCAGTGGCTGTAACAGAGCTGCTGCTGCTGGTGGTGAATATGGTGTGGGAGTGCCCCCCCATGAACAAGACAGGAGCGAGGTGGGAATGGTGACAGACGCAGTGAGGCAGATCCACAGCCCGGGGAGAGAGGAGCGAGGCACAGGTGCGAAACAAGACCTGAAATGGTTACATCATCCCCCATTTAGTCTTAAGGCCTATACTTCATAAGATGCAAGAACTTTTCTTGCACCTAGACCTGTACTGTTAGGCAGTTCTTGAAGCTTGTTCTTGACACCTCCGCTGAGCAGAACTTTTTCGGCAGGGCTGCAAGAACACGTTGCTGTGATTGGTTGGATTTTAATTGGGCGGGGCTAAATTGATCAACTTGTGTGAGGGAAAAATTACTGTTTTGAGCGAGTTTGAAGCACAACTGGAGATGATGCGAAAATATAAATGTCATCTGGCATAGGATGGTTATTTGAGTGTTTTAATATTATATTTTGTATACGTTCAGTAGCCTACCAATATTTATTTGGTTTTAATATTAGGTTTTAGTTTTCACCTTCCTATATATACCAGATATGTGACTATAGTCACATATAGTAGACACCCATTCCCTGTTGTGTGTGATGCCTGAAGAGAGAGCTGAAAGGGCGGAGGAAAGGTGACAAAGGAGTCATTAACCATGAGACCTGGGAGACACAAGCTGCTGTCCCTGGGGCAGGGGCCTGAAGGAGGTTTATAGAGGCTCTATGGGAGATGCACTGGGCCAGTATGAAATGTCAGAGCCCAAAACTTTGTTCTTGTTCTTAAGGCCTCAAGAAGAACAAAGTTCTTGCATCTTATGTCATATGAATAGGCCTTGGGTCTTTTGTCGAAAATGTAATTTATAGTTTTAGTTGAGATTTAGTCAAACCATTCTGTTTAGTTCCATGTAAATTTAGTCAGATATGATGATATTCTGACACCAATCACACCTGTCTATTATATGAACCCAGCATCTTTCTTTATTATCCACTTATGGCAGATGCCTTGTTACCTGCTGCTTTGTGCTTCTTCCTTGAAAATGTGTAATTCATGTCCAAAGCAGAAGCGAGTTGTAGGTTGTGAGTGAGTAATTTTCAGTTTGGGCGATGGTAGCGGCTGCTGCTGGATTTGTGAACGTATATTCTTGCATCTGTGATCAGGAAGAAGAAGTTGTGAAAGTTAGATGTGAATTCACACTTGCCTCCAGGCATTATGAGAGTGTCAATGAGCTATTCTGATGCAGCTGAGACATTGGGTGGTACCCAATTGAATGGTAAGTGAATGTGTCAACATAGCCTACTTTTATGTACAACATACAGTTTGTGAAAGCAGAAAAGAGGACAGTTTGCAGAGTTGTACACTGTGTGTGACTCTATGTTCTTTGCTCAACATTTGATTGTAAGCAGAGCATTGTAAATCCCTGCAAACTGTTGCCCTGATGGAGCTCAACAATTCAGGCTCCACCCGGCGCCGAGACTAAAAATCCCATTCAAAATCTCCTTAGACTTCTCGAAAAAATTAAATAGTAAGAGTTTAAGAGCAAAGGCTAATCAGCTCTTCACCTTATTCAGGAAGTTGCAATGGCTGCCGCCACCATTTTGTATTTATGATCAAACTGAAGTTCTGACTTGAGCTGATATTGGCTTAGGTTTCTGTTATTGGTGTAACATGTAACATTTACAACAAACTGCTTTGGTCCTTTAGAGTACATCACAGACAATTAGCCAATTAGACAAACAAAAAGTAAGTCATGATATTGCTTAAAAAAATAATTTTAGGTCACTTTCTTCATGTCGTTCTTCCACTGAAACAAAACCTGAGCCACACAAACATATTTCCTTGAGCCTTTTTGCAGGTTTTTTGTTTATTCCCATTTTATTTTCTAACCTGTCTTACATTGACAACAATGGAAACTCCAGCTCACAGGAAGTGCTGTGACAACAAGGAAATGCTTTTACATCAAAAGTGGGCCGGGCAGAATAAGGTGAATACAAGTGCTACTACTACCATATAGCATGGATATTTTACAAGAGAGGAAATACTAAATACTTAAATATACAGCAATATCCTTTTATAACTTTTCGGTTTATAAAGTTTAGTTAAATGTTAAATTGTGTCGATTAGCTTCTATCATTCTTTTAAACCCTTAATTCATTCATTTATTTGTTTGGCCCAGTGCTTGTTTATGAACACACATGAGAACCATGCATGTAAACACCCCACTCCGGATTGTAGCCATGTGCTAATTTCCATCCAGTGTCCCACTCACAAACACACTCTCATTCATCCTGGACTATTGTACATGTTTTTAGTGGTAGGGGAAACCGGAGCACCCGGAGGAAACCATGGCAGACACGGGGAGAACACGCAAACTCCACACAGAAACCCCGGGTCCATCTAGCTGTGAAGTACGAACACCAACCTCTGCGCTGCTGTGCTGATTTTCTTTCACTTTCTACATAGACTTTAGAGCTCCATTCTTTTGGTCCCCATACACCCATTTTTCAAAGTATAACGAAATTTGAGGAGAGTGATCTGGGACTAAAGATATTTGTGGTGTAATTGTGACTTTTGGCGTAGGAGTTTATCCACATGACATGGCTTCTGTGAAATAACTTCTTATAAAAAATACTGTATGTATGATGGACATGATGACCTAAAGAAACATATTTCTCAGCCCCATTTGACAGAATGATCTGGAAATTTTAATGCACACATGGTGAGAAGAAATTGTTCACCAGTTTTACAAGGATACACAAGGTACGCTCATTGATCTAGGCTTGGGGCTGACCTTGGTTGTGCTGTGAGCTCATTAACTGTATTTTAGACTGGTAAAAGAGCCCATTATGCTAAATCGACTTTTTGGAAGTAAACCTTGTTTTCATGTCCTCAAGCTGTGTTTCGTTTCATATTAGACTTTATGCCGAGCAGGTCTAAGGTCATATAGTTACTTATAACTCTGCTTTATCCGGTACATGCTACTTTTCCCTCACACCGTTCTCACATCCATTAAAAATAGTAAAATATTCCACCACCTCCAGCCGTGTGTCACTGTGTAAAAACTGCCACCAGCATCACCTCATCCATTCATTCTTTCATTATCTCTGGTTTCATTCAGGAAATGCGCCACAGCTGGCGGCACACCGTCGAATCACATGGAAAGCGTTGCAAGTGGATACATCCAACGAGGGGGAAAGGGTGTAGATAGTGTGTCTTCGTCTTTCTCGTGTGTTTAGCTTGGGGGCAGGTGAAAGCGGTGGAAAAAGTGATCAAAAAAAAAAAAAAAGATTTTGGCGCCGATCTCATGCAGTGTTATCGCACTTCGGCGCGCCAGCAAAGATGCATTATTCAGTGTTCGCACAAGCTCACCCCAAATCACAATGAGGCCTGTTAGACGCTCAGAAACATGAAGACTCGTGGGCTGGCCAACCCTCCGCTGAACTCTGAAGGTCAGGTACATGATTTGATATCGTTGGGCATGAGCTGGCAGTCTCTTGGTACAGATCGTCTTAATAAATTACTGTTGAGGATGAGTTAAGACTAGTGATGGGGTATATGGCTGCTTCATGAGATCTGTTCGCTTAAAAGAGCCTTGTATTATATATAAAATATTATTTTAAGAAGCCAGACAGAAAACTCGTATTGTCTGAGAACTAATTTGCACAGAGGTGCACATTTTGATTTGAATTGCTAATGTTTACGGTAAGAATTGTTTTAACCTTTGAAATTTGTGTCATAAAAATAAAACTTGGAGCCACGATTAAACAAAAGAGGCTACAGGTGCCTTGTCAAGGCATTTATTGTGGGCAAATGTTCCACGTGTGGCTTATGCTCTGCTCGAGGGCTGTTTTCTAGTGTTTGCTAGTAATATAACATGTTTGTGCAAAATTATATGAAAAACAGATCCAAGAAGATCCGGATCTTTTCAAATTTGAGAACCGGTTTGAACTGTTCACTTCAAAAGAGCCAATTCGGTCATGAATGTCACATCACTAGTTCAGACATGAGAGACATGGGATGTGTATATCTTTATGTCTTAGTTTGATGGATAATATTTGTGGAATATTATTAATTTTAGTTTTACTTCAGGGGATGTGATGATTTAGTAAAGCAAAGTTGGGGGAAAAGTTATTTTTATTAACATTTCAAAGTTATTGACATAGATAGAGGGAAAGTTCCATAATACTCTCATAG
>OMNZ01021144.1:0-12736 GCA_900303255.1 Lesueurigobius sanzi | reverse complement strand
CGCTTTAGTTGTGTAATTGAACAAAATATTCTAATATAGACTGTAGGCCTAACAACCACATTTGTTTGGATACACAGTGACTCTGCCCCGCCGCATCACGCATCTACCAGCTTTTAAGGCTAATAATTATGGTTATTTCCCATCTCTATGTATAATATAAAACAATTATTTCTAGTGCATTTTAAAGAGTGAATATTGTATAGTGTAAAAATAAATATACTATACAATATATAATTACAGAGGGCTACAAACTTTATTTTCCAGCTTTGTGTTCTCAAATATTTAAAATTGCTTAACTAGAATTGTTCATGGAGGTATATCAACTTCTTTCATTTATAAAAATTTGTATTATTCGTACACAAATTGTTTCTGTTGAAATAGTTGAACCGTGCTTGGGGGTGGGGCTGCAGGAGGTTTAGGATTTTGGAGGCCTAGAGCAGGCCCTCTTTGATTGGTTATGGGTTTTGACCAATGGTGGCACAGCCCAGCCCACTCACAGCGCCAGCAGAGTGCGCTCTACGACATGCAACCTGCAACCTGCGCCTAGGTACTGCAAGATCGGGCCCGATGTCTTAAGAGGATACAAACATTATAAAACATTTACATTTTTAAAGCTGTAACTAATAATATACAGTACAATCTATTACAATTTTAAGTAACTTGCCCAACAATACATGGGCTACTTGCTTGTTGCCACTGGTTATGAACTTATTTTCCATGAATTAGGAATAAACACTGGGAAAGCAGCAGATACAAAACTTTTCACTGGTCATTTTGAGCTTTCCTCTCTTGATGTTGATATGGAGCTAAATGTAATGATACTAATAATGAATGTAATGAAGTATCGTAATATAGAACTATGGAAAAAATGAACTGTATTGTAAATACCCTCAAATGAAACTACCTGTAGTCACTTACTCCCCAACACTGTACAGGAGGGACACAAACAGGACTGATTAATGCACTATAGAAAATTAGTGCTCATTTCTCGCCCAATAGAACATGTATAAACGTTTCAAAATAGAACTTGTCAAGTTGTCTTCATCTCTCCAGATCCTTTCCACTGTGAATTGTGTGTGTGTGTCAGTCACAAAGTCACACCACTCGAGACCACTGACCGCCAGCTGACCTTGAACCTGCCAGTAATACTTGTGACTTTTCTTGACGGAAAGATCTTTCAATAGGTGCTTTACCTCAGCAATTGTGTTGGTGTCACAGCACTTCACTTCCACCAGGCCAAATGGAGGATTTCCACTGGGGTCGTAAACCCTGCCATCAGGGCTGGCGCCAAGGTGAGGGGCATCTGGGTGCACAATGAACCCGCATGGGTAGACCAACAAATGTCCATTCTCTGCATAATTCCTCAATATGCCAGCCTCCAGTTGAAGATCTCTTCTCATAGCAGCTGTTTGATCATGCGGGTGGCTAGTGATTTTGCTGCAGACTCACCACGTACATGACAGGCTTCCCTGAACCTAGTAGCAGTCAGTCTAGGGCGGCGGGCTTCATACCACACTGGGCTGTTCGACTGTCCCATGGTCTGAGCCTCAATGGCAGTAGATAATGCTTCTGAAACCTATAGACTCTCCATGTGAACAAACTGGGCATATGTTGGTGTGAATATGTAATTGCTTTTAAACGAATAGCCATGGACTGGGAGCAGAGGGATTACTATGCTTGACATATGCAGCATTGTCTTCTGCAGGACACTGGTAGGATAGAACAGATCCAAGAGGCACTGGTCCAAATTTGGAGTCCACCAGTGTCAGCTCCTCGAGGCCACAAAGGATCTTGCAAATACCCAACTGGGGCTGTATGTGTTTGAGCTGGTCACCAATGCGCATGAGATGTGGATCAGGAAGAGAACCTATAACACAAACAAATTTATTACAAAGCAAGTAGGTCCCACAGAGGTGGTGGGAGTGCTGCACTTGGTTAGGAAATGTGGAGAAAATATATTTAGGAGACAGGTTTGTTGACAAAGATTATGTGTTCCTAAGTTGCCCTCCTGTTAATTATGTCAAATGTGTAGTATGGCGTTTGCAGTGCATGCATAAACATCTTGCAGCAAAGCAGGCGGTAGCAAGGAGGATAAACAGGCCAGGGTGAGAAACTAGAATGGGCTTTAATCCTGGAAAAAGAGTAGAGCGATGCAGCAGCAGTACGGGCAAGAGCAGGAAACAGAGCAAGCATGAGGACTGGCAAGGACCTGCACAGAAGTAGCAAAAGAGCAGGGTACAGCATGGACAGTACAATAATACAATTATTTATTGAAGTGCTTGATTGACTGATTAATCTTAACGTGATCTATTCAAAACCTAATTAACATGGATGTAAGATACAAATGTTTCATAGCATTAAGCTGATATAACTTTGATTACCAGAGTATGCTGGGTACAAGGTCGACTTAACAAAACTCTTTGTCCCTTTGCTCTTAAGTTTTGGTTTCCTCACTATCATTTCATCCACTGCCTCTGACTTTATCCCCTCCAAAAAAAAAGACAGTTGAATTATATTCGCTTTAACTTGCCTCCCCCATGAAAAAAATCCATAATTAAGATTAACCTGGGTGCGTGGCCTATGCCAGGTTTGTAACTCTTCTGTGCAGGATAGATCAGCAGGAACCACATTCAAATTCAGTGTGCTGAAATGTGCACTTTGATAGAGAAGTGCCACCAGATGGTTACACAAAATCTTTCCTGAAGCACAGGAACAACTGGTGGACATCACCTCTACAGGAACCACTTCAGATTTCAGGCTGATCTGTAATGAAAAAGATGTCAGTCACAAAGCAAACAGCAGGCACACAGAACATGTATGACAACAGACAATAACTCAGAAGAGACAAAAACAGAACAAAAACAACAAAACGCGCTGCAACAGCAGCAGCTTTATTAACTGAATGAGAACAAACTGCAACCGCACAGCAGTATTTCATAGTAAACCTGTAGGTTATGCTTTCTCATAGACTTGTGGCATCTTGCCCGAACTGCCACCTCTCCTCCTACTATTCCTGACACTACATATAAATATAATACACAATAAAACACAAAACATTTGAATATTGTTCATGTGTGTCTTTATACTTCAAAAATATTCTCTCTACAAGAATGTCAAGTCAAAGTTTTGACAAAGTGAATCATCAGGTAAGCGTTGCTTAACTTGTGGAGCTGCATCCATGAAGTGAAATTATCACAAAAAGTGATCAACAATCGACATACTATATTTCCACACATAATGTGTATAATATGTAATATTATTACTCATGTCATGTGTGTGGTCAGATGGTTGTCCTTTGTCAAAACTATCATGGCGCGATGGTGGCGCAAGTAGTAGAGCGGGTCGTCTTGTAATCGGAGGGTTAGCGGTTCGATCCCCACAGGGGACAGTGCCGTTGTGTCCTTGGGCAAGACACTTCACCCACCTTGCCTCCAGTGTCTGTGTACATTGGTGTATGAATGGGAGTGTGAATGGGTGAGTGGTTCCTTGATGTAAAGCGCTTGCCTAAAGCAGGTAGAAAAGCGCTATATAAATGTGACCATTTAAAACATCATGAGCATATTTGTGGTTTTGGTGGCTGACGCTAAAACCTTCGGTCATATATTACGGTCAAGGAGCTAACAAGCATTAGCTTACGCTAGAATGTTTACTGGAAGGGCCTACTTGTTTAACTATCCATTTACTTTTATTTACCCCCGATTCCAATTTAAAATAAACTAAAGACTTGTCATATAGGGTGCTTTGTTTTAACACTTTGTAACACTGTTTTTCTTTAATACAGCACTACGAAGAGTCAGTCAGACAAATGGTGACTAACCTTCGTAGTTGAACACGTATTTTTCCACAAACAACTTGTAGCCCTTTTCCAATTTTGAGCAACGTGTAAGTGACATCTGTGTTGCTATGCGTGTCACGTCCCCCACAGTAATTTTCAGCAAATTCCGCAATGATTTAGAAAAATTGATCGTACTAGTCAAATCCATTCTCGTTTTGTCGTTGTTTACCTCACACCGGAAGTTGTCATACACGGGCATTCATTTGCTTCCGCATTTGTGACGTCACCGTGAGAAAGGCCTATTGAACACAGAGAGAGTGCAAGATGGTTCCAAAGCCTGGGAGCAACACATAAAAAGCCTGATTTAACTTTCTTCTCATGTTCTCACATTCACCTGCAGTGTCTACCCTGAGAAACATGGCTTGTATTATGTGAAACTTTGAAACAATTGATAGATTTCTTCACTTAACACATAAGGAAAACCACAGCACTCCCCTGCCGCGCCACCGTGCATGCTGGGATATTAATAAGTGTCCTTCTCCCACAGTGGACTAATTAACCTACGCTCCACAACCCCCTCATACACTCACTTTGTATCCTGCGTCTGTGCTGCTCAGTAAAGGGAAAGAAATGTGACTATAGGAGTAGTTTAAGATCAGCACAGTGATCATTGAAATAAGAAAGTGTAGGTGTTGCCTTATGTAGTGCCTTATGTAGTTCCTTTTGTAGTGCCTTATGTAGTACCCACGAGGGTATCATCTGATGGTACCCACGAGGGTATCATCTGATGGTACCCACGAGGGTATCATCTGATGGTACCCACGAGGGTATCATCTGATGGCCGAGTACCTATCTTGTACTATTAGTGCGAGCAGGTCTGGTGGTCTAGAAGCCAGTCTTTGACAGCCCGCCAGAATAAATCTGCCTTGTTCTTTAGATTGTCTGGGAGCCCGTTCCATTCTTTGATGGCTTTGTATGAAAAGGCTGATTGAGAGAAGGCAGACTTTCTTTCGGGGACATTGCAGTCACCCCTGGATACAGACCTTGATGCTCTGCTTGTTAATTGAGAGCATGGCAGGGGCAGCGTTATGAAGGATATGTACCAGACGGATATCGGAGAACCTAATCAAGTTGTCAAAGCTTAGTATTTTATGTTTTTCTAATATGTTGCCATGGTGATAACGCCAAGGTTTTTGATCAAGGATTTTCAAGGCCTGATTGTGCAAAGATCTAAGCGAGTTTAAAACGGTAGGTTTCGCTTGAGACCATGATGACATGCAGTACAAGTAATTAGATATTATCATTGTGTCAAAATAAAATTTTGCTGCTTCCAATGATAAGGACTTCCTGATGTGCTGGAAGTTGGCAATGTTACATTTCGGAACATGGCAAACCTTTTTGACATGCTTTTTAAAATGAAGTGTAGGGGCCAAAATGACACCTAGGTATTTCACTTCCTCGACATTTTTGATCATATAACTATCCACATAGATTTTTGGACAGGGTGTTGCCTTGGCCACACTCTCTTCCAAGCCTCGTTGTCCCCCTCATCTTGCTCTCGCCACAGCCTCGCCCCAGCCGTGTCACGTTATAGCTCCAGCCACGCTGGCTCCGCTGTCTCTCAACCAGGCCTTGATCTGGCTCCTGCACACTCTCGTTCTGGCCTCGCTATTGCTCCTGCCACGCTCTCACCTTGGCCACACTCTCGCCCACTCTGCCCAGACTCCTACCCATCCCCAACCTCACGAATCATTCTGGGTTTGCTGATATTGATGACATGTTGGTGCTCCCACTGGCCAATCTTTTAAAATAGGGCATAGGTCTGATTTGCCTTTTTGAGCAGTGGCACATTCTGAAATTTCCTGGCAAGTTTCAGCTTTTTCTGTAATAGCTGAAATAGTTTCAGAATAGTCTGAAATGTCATGAGCTTTTGCCAAAAAAAAAAATGCACAATTCCCAATTTTTTCAGAAGTCTATACCAAATGGATTATTTTGGTATAAAGATGAAACTGGGGCACCACTGGGGCATTTTTCGAGATACAGACTTCATGTACATATCATTATGTCCAGCTTGTGAATGGGCACACGTGCTCCATTGGGTCCATTTCAATTCGTCCGTCGTCCAAAGATACAGGGCTTTTAACTTACCGCATCATATGTAAATGATAATCATTAAACGCACGTAGGTCTGGGACATTTTGGCCAAATTTGGAGCCTATTGGCTCCTGTGAGTTTGAGGGGTTGAGGTTCCACCCAATATGGCCGCCTTCATGTAGGGTTTTGGGTGGTGCTATAATGTAATTTGTTACTTGTCCTGACGTGGTCTATGTTCCTGGCAAGTTTCATCTTTGTACGTAGACATTTTTCCGTCGGACCATCCATAGGTTTGAGGGGACGCCACTGAGCCATCTTTCTATATTTTTTCTTGTGGATCCCAATCAAAATTAGAGCTCTCTGCGTTCTAATTATTGATCCCTGTTACTTACATGTCCGTTAATGATTTCTATTTGAAATCTTGTGATTTCGGGCTCCAGACGCAATAACAATCAGTCCCTCGGGGACACATGCGTGTCCTAGCTCGGGCCTAATTACTTTGTTAAATTAGTGAGTCTGAAATGTCAACAAAATGAGTGACTGCATCTGCTGGAAAGCTTTGCAAAACTCTGTGACCAGGGCGACAAAATTCAACAGACAGTTTATTATTTATGGATCTATATTAGTCTGAGATTTTTTACTCAACATGGGTTTAAATGAAGAAAACGTCTTGGATTGTTGCATTTTTCCCTGTCAGTGAAAACATTGGTGCTGCTCACCTCTTTGAGCCAGTTCATAGAGCCAGATTGAAGGGCCACTCAATTTGGCCCCCAGGCCTTACAGTAGTTTGCCATTTAGGGAACTAATTTATGCTCCCATTCTGCACGTAAACAGATCTGTGCGTTTCAAGCGTAGTTAGCGTGTGTTAACAAAACCTACCACCAGAGGGCGCTGTGAATGCGTCAGAAACTTTACCAAAACAGGACAAGGCCAAAATAATATGGCGTCACGCACAATGTTTTCTACACTACAGCTACAGAAGAATATTCAGGAAAATGAGGGAAAGACATAGCCTGGCCTTAGCCATCCATAAACTCCGGTCAATTATCATTTTCCCTACATGTACGGCTGAGTCTGATCTCAGTGGCTGCGTTAACATCGGTTGAATTGCGTCGGACCATTCAGCGAGCGGGGGAGGCAGGTGTTGTAGGTGACGTCAGGCATATGCAGGAAATGATAATACGGATAGCTAAGCCCAGGCTATTGATTGGGTAAAATCAGATCCAATCATTTCAAACTTTAAAAGGAGTTGACTCCTCCCACCTGAAAACGGAGATCAATTGTGTAGGGCCAGACCCTCTGTACGAAATGAGTCCGAGGGGATGGTAAGACCAGGCTAGGAAAGACATGATGTTTGTTTGTAAATTGTTAAAATCACTTGTTGTTTTGTTGCATCTCTTGTTGAGCTGTGTGCAGTAGTGTCCCCAGTGGGTAGCTCATGTAGTGTCCTCAGTGGGTAGCTCATGTAGTGTCCCCAGTGGGTAGCTCATGTACTGCTGTGTTACTATGGCTCCCACAGGCTTTGTTTAAAAAGAGTGAGTGACGGACGAAACGGACAGATTCACGCAGAGACTGGAAGCTCCATGCATATCCGTATGCGTTTGGAATGTAGAGCACGGTGGCAGAGTGGATAGTGCTCTTGCCTCACAGCAAGAAGGTCCCGGGTTCGATTCCCGGCCCGTGCGGCCTTTCTGTCTGGAGTTTGCATGTTTCTCCCTGTGTCTGGATGGGTTTCCCCCGGGTGCTCCGGTTTCCCCCATCAACCCAAAACATGCACATTAGGTTAAATCCTCCAGCAGGTGATTCTGACCATGAGCCTGGCTCCACATCTGGAGATGGGTCCCACTGCTCCTGACGGATTGCCCCAGCGGCATCGAAGGATGGGTCAAATGCAGAGGACAAATTTCCCTACGGGGACAATAAAGTTCACCTTAACCTTAAATGAGCCTTTGCTCAGCCAAAATCTGCCAAATTGAAACTTTTTGGACAGCACATGTCCAAACCAAACAATTACCAGAAACAAAAGAGTATTGATAGTTATTGTAGTCGATGCATGGTACTATTATAGTATAAATAGAGGTGGGCAATATAATATCATCATTGTTGCTTGTAAGATTGTTGTGTAGAAAGGCCCAATTAGTTGTGAATTAGCAATAGAAACTCGCATCACGTCAGCTGCAAACTGCATTTGTCTGTCTGCATAAATAAATAAAATAAGATGTGCAAATTTGCATTATCTAATGAATCTCCAATGTCACGAGAACATGAACAAGCTACAAAATCATCATAATAGGGGTTTTCTGCCCTTGTGTGGTTTATTCTAGATCTGAATGAACATGTTTACTAGCACATTTTTGATGGTTTGCAAAAATATCCCTGAATCATCATGGACGATCAAGAGAGTCCTCCATTTCATGTGGCTCCTTGTCTCCACTTGTTTGTAGCCTTGTCTCTCTCTCTCTCTCTCTCTCTCTCTCTTTGATAAAAGCGTATGAGGATTGGTTCCCTGTGAGCGCTCACTCTCTGATAAATTCATCAATAGTGCTGAAGCCGTGCATGCCCTGCCGCAGACACTGGGCCTGTTCCTGTGATAGGGCCCTATTGCTTTAAATTCATCCGTCAATGCTGTTTTGGAGAAGGCGATAAGAACCGTGCACACAAGCGTACGAGGCAGTATCGATCTGCACGCCCCCTGTTTCAGCTGTGACTTCAAATGATTAGGGGCTGAGGAAACTCTGGTTAATTCACTTAGATTGATACTCTATAACCAGACCAAGAGTCAATCAATGCAAATGGCTCCAGTCAAAAAGAAACACTTTCATCAGGGAGTTTACCTAAAGATGGCTGCCTTCTTCTTTGTCATTGAAGTCAAAGACACATGACATCAGGCCCATCATTCAGTCGTCTATGTGATCTTACAGCCACAACAATCTTTTCTAATTTACATAATAAATGCACATGATGGTATTGAAGATAAGGACCAGATCCAAACCAGAGATAGGCCCCAGGGCCCAGTATAACGCAGAGAAAGGCCCCAGGGCCCAGTATAAACCAGAGGAAGGCCCCAGGACCCAGTATAAACCGGAGTGAACTATCTGCTGCACTACATCCTCCTCCAAATGTGCAAAACAATCAAACTACTAGGCTGGTTCTTGCTACGAAACATAAACAATGACGTCACAAAAGATCCTCCTATAAATCGGAGAAAGGCCTCAGGAGCTGTGAAGCACGAGTGCTAACCACTGCGCTACTGTGCCGCCGCTGGAGCCTTTTGCTATAAACCAGAGAAAGGCCCCAGGGCACCACCATCACCCAGGACCTCAAGTGGGACCCGACCATCAGCTCCCTCATCAAGAAGGCCCAGCAGAGGATGTACTTCCTGCGGAAACTGAGGAAACTCAACTGGCCGCCCAAGAGGATGGTGGACTTCTACAGGACCACCATCGAGTCCATCCTCACCTCCTCCATCACCGTGTGGTACATCCTCACCTCCTCCATCACCGTGTGGTCCATCCTCACCTCCTCCATCACCGTGTGGTCCATCCTCACCTCCTCCATCACCGTGTGGTCCATCCTCACCTCCTCCATCACCGTGTGGTACATCCTCACCTCCTCCATCACCGTGTGGTACGCTGGAGCCACCACTAAGGACAAACACAGACTGCAGCGCATCGTGCTGCTGCTGAGAAGGTGACTGGCTGTAAACTTCCATCTCTCCAGGACCTGTATGTCTCCAGGACCTGTATGTCTCCAGGACCCGGGGGCGTGCAGGTCGGATCACAGCTGACCCTTCCCATCCTGGACACAAACTGTTTAACCCTTTCCCCTCAGGGAGGAGGCTACAATCAAATTATTTTTGTAACGCCCAATATCACAACAGGAGTCATCTCAAAGGTTGGTATGGAAAAAAACAAATCAGATCATCATCAAGAATAATCAAAATAAGTCACACACAAATTAATGTCACAACCAGATGTAATGCCCCGTAAATAAGTAAATGGGACATACTGTAACAAGCTTATGTATCCCACATCCTTAGACCCTCCTCCAGGTATGGGAGGAGCGATCTGCTCGCACGGTGGAAAAGCCGGGCAGGTCCATCGGGTACGTAGCTGGTTAGCACGTCTCAGAGAAGATAAGCAGACTGCTCTGGCTGTAGGTCAGCTGGCTCTTAATCAGCTCATCCATCTTATTAGACAATGTGTTAACATTCCCCATCATCACGGAGGGAACAGGTGGTTTAAAAAGCCTCCGCCTGGCAACTCTAGCCGTCAGTTTAGTCCTGTGCTGACGACCGGCTCGACATCCCCAGTTCTTCCGTCTTAGCTCTGGGGGAATCAGATGGCATATCCCAGCCTTAACATTGTCTTTCAGTGCCAGTAACTCCTGTCTAGAATACATTCACCTATTAATGCCAGCCTGCATTGCCAATATGTTAATTCATGGCCGATGCTGTAGTGCTTGTTGTGTAAGGGCTTACGCTAATGATTGAGTTTTATTGTCATGTATGTACAGTATAGTATTGTTCCTACTGTGTTTAGTTTGCTGTTGGTATTTTACACCTTGCCCAGGAGAAACTAGCTATAGCTATTTACAGAAATGTTGATTAATGTGCATTGTCCCTGTGTAAATTAACCTAATAAGGTTTTATTCTTCAAATTATGGCAAAACACGACTTTGAAACATACTAAACCAAGCAAGACTAAAATGTAAATAAATGAGGGAAATGATGCCTTTTGAGTCAGTCAAATGTTGCAAAAACAAAATGTTGGCACTATATTGAGCAGCCCTATTATCTAGCTTGTTTCTCTTCCATTGTCTTTCTGTTCATAAATCATCTAATTTATTTTTCTGTCAAAACAAAGCACAAATCCTCCCTTTTCTGCCTTTCATTACAGTGCACTTCAGTTTGTTTTGTAATTATTGAGAGTGGAAAATGGATGGCCAGACAGTCCAGAGCTCATGCAAATCATGACCTTTCTCGCCACGTTGGTGCGAAAATCTTACACCGAAAACTATCAGAAGGAGAACAGGCGTGAGACGTCTCGGCATGCTTCTCCCATGACCTTTAATATGTGCTACATGCTACAGCTGAGGCACAGACAGGAGCTGCAGGTGAGAGCGCTGGCCATGGACAATTATGTTACAAAGACTGAAACAGGAGCAGCAGCAGAATATATTAAAGGAATTCAAAGTTTCAAATATGAAAGAGGAAGAATTAAAACTTCTTTTCAGGTACAATTTATAATTAATAATTGTGAACAAGACGGTGGTTCTCAACTGGTGAAAGTTGGGTGTGGGAAACATTGTTAGTCGGTGGCATGGCTTTGCCTTGAAACATGGATTTCATTGCCATAAATATAGGCAATTCTGACCATTTTCAAACATGAAATGCCTTATTTTTTAAATATAAAATCATAAAATGACAGAAAACATTTTTGTCATATTTATGTCAGTAATACATAGCAAAAGTTTCAATGTGACACCATACAGTTATTATTATTATTTTGTCTATTCACCTGCAGTGTCTTGCCTTAAAGGAGACGTATCCTGCAAAATGTATATTTTCTCTCTTGAAACCATGTTCTAACGTTGTTCCTCGTCAAAAATAGACCAGAGGGCTGTTTCATAAAGCTCTGTAAGCTAGGCTTATTTGGCCATGTCTGGCTTATTTTGTTGTCATTTCTGTTTCATAAACCAGGCTCACTCTGAGTCTGTCTCAGTTACTATGGACATTTAGTCAGAAAACTCTGACTTAGTTTGAGTCTTTATGAACTCTGCACTTTAATCACACACTGAGGATAAAAACACATTTATTACTGACCTAATGTTTTATTATTAGATCATTGCAACTCTATTTAGAAAGAAGTATGTATTTCATTGACAAAAAATGTTGAGTAACCATTATGGTTTATTGATAGGCTCATCATCATCATGAATCATCCATATATAATGAATATGTATCTGCATTTTGTTATTTTTCATTGGTTCTATTATTACTTAGTCCTTTATGTTAAGCACAAAATCTGATTGATAAACGTCCTGATACGAGGAGCACTTTAATGTCTGGGTCAGACTGGGTCTGACTGGGTCAGTCTGACCCAGTCAGGCTGAGTACTACATTAACAGAGCTTAATTTAGTACTTTCTGGTACGTTGTTCAAAGTCCCAAACTGTCCTCCACATTTTTAAAGACAATAATCCAATACTGGATCAGTTGTGAGCCGTTTGGACACAGCAACAGAGTTCATTGTCACCATGTTATTCTCATTCTTGTCTCCAAGCCAAACCCTAACCAGCCATGGCACTAGTATTTAAGAACACTGAGTAATCGTCACAGACGCATGATTTAAATTTATACAATGTAAAATACCAATGTACAGACTAACCTTAGTGTTTAAGCCTGTTCTTAAGATTGATATGTTCACTTGAATGATTTGTTTTGTGTGTGTTAGAAATAAATCTGCTCCATTATTGTATCCACTTAAAGAGAGTCACTGCAGCAAAACTATTATTATTATTGTTTCATTTTGGGCCACTTCACAAACAAACTTCCAACCTGGAAACAAATAAATTACCTACTGTTTACAACAATATGGAATCAGATTTGAGACAAAATTATTCAAATTACTTTTAAAGGAACTCAAATAAAAATGAATTACACAGACAATAAAAAATGAAAAACTATTACATGCTAAACAATGTTACTCAATAAAATATATATAACATTCATAAAAAAATGTAAAGTTAATTGTAATATTTTAGTTATCAATAAAAAAAATGTTTTTGGTGAAAAGTTAATGGGGAGGCAGTCTTAGTTCCTTCTCATTGGCTGAAGGACTCAGTGACTTTGTATTTAGCCTTTAGC
>OMNZ01021141.1:7018-21561 GCA_900303255.1 Lesueurigobius sanzi | reverse complement strand
AGGGCCGCAGAGAACGTTCATGTTTTTAAGAGCAGGCTCAAGACCCACCTTTTTAGTTTAGCTTTTAATTAATATTTATTTATTTATTCATTTTAGATATATTTATTGTTATATTATCTTATTTTTATTTATTTATTTTTCTGCTATTTATTAATTTTAGTCTTATTTATTAATTCTATATTCTGATTCTTGTATATTATCATTTTAATTTTTATTACATTTTAGAGTTGTCTCTTCCTTTTAGACTGTTATTGTTATTGTTTTTACTATTTTTAGGTTCTTCCAGTGTTTCCTCTGAGGGAGCCCTCTGCCTCGGGAGCGGTTGTCGGCTCTGGCTGCCGGGTGCTGTCCTATGGGTGCCCGGGTGGAGGTGAGGTATCCCTGCCTCCTCTGGGTGCTCTGGCTCGGTGCCTAGTGGCTGGAGCTGATGTGCTGCTCCCGACGCAGACGGCTCCTCTGATGGTGCTTCCTTACCTGGTTCATCTGTACTCAGCCTGACTTATTGACTTTTTTACTTATATTACGCACAATATTTTATTTAAACTAATGGTGTGTCCGTGTGTGTGTGTGTGTGTGTGCGTGCTTGTGTGTGTGTGCGCGTGTGTTTGGATGGGTGTCTGTGTGTGCGCGTGTGTTTGGATGGGTGTCTGAACACTGAGGTGAATGCACTTGTAAATATAGGTGGGGGGTGGGAGTTGGGTGTGTAAATTGATGTTTCTGTTTTTAATGTGTTTTTAATGTGTAAAGCACTTTGAGTTGCATCTTTGTAGGAAAAGCGCTTTATAAATAAACTTTGATTGATTGATTGATTGATTGTATCGTGAAGTTGTTGGCAATACCCAGCTCAAATTCTACAACTCCCCTGCGAACTACTATTTGAACAACACATCATCAGTAAGGAAGGGCCATCATTGAAGGATCATGGGTGCTGTGAATGCTTGGCCGCCGCAGGCCAGCTGTCTCTGTGGTGGCTCGTCTGACTCCTCCTGCCTGAGGCCCAAATTGGAGTGGTCATCCCCAGCCTACCCCATCCAGCCTGTCCGTCCTTGGGAGAGGATCGCCCCTTCATGTGGAACTCCATCAGGTTTCTTCATTTGTCCCAAAGGGTTTTTGGAGTTTTTCCTTGCCGAGAAGGAGGGTCTAAGGACAGGGGATACCTGAATTATTACATTTTTATTTAAAGCAACAGGTACATTCTGTTTTCTGATAAGACATGAATCCAAATAAAAACATGTCAAGTTTCTGTAATGAACGTTTGATTGGAGCATATTTTCCTCTTATCTGTCGACATAAGTCATGTTTATTTATGTTATACAAAAACACCTAGTTAAAAGGATTTAAAAACCAAAGATGAACCAAACCGTGCAGTTAAATAGTTATTATTATTCCCAGTATATCAAGTATTATTCCCAGTATATCAAATCCTGGCATAGCTGTGACTTAGAATATCATTTATATAATATCAGGGCTGTGCAAAAAAAATAAAAATGTCTCTTATCTTTTCTGGGGCAGAAAGTGTTCCTATGGTAATACTGTATCAATCATTTTGTCATTCTGGCTGATATAACTGACATTTTATAAAAAATAAAAAAAAAGAAATGTCTATTTAAACCTGATGGTATCTCTCTTGCAGGGATCATGTCGACTGTGATGTCTGAACAACCCCAGAAGGAAGACGAGGGCGAGGAAGAGGAGGAGGAAGATGAAGAGCAGGGCGAAGAGTTTGTGTTTGAGGACAGCGCAGATGAGGAGAACCACACGGAAATCACCAAAACTGAAACAAGTGCGACCCAGCTTTCGCCTAAAATGGAAAATAATGAGGTGCCAAACTGCGATTCGGTAACGCACGCGGGGAACGAGATCGAAGACGCTTGCGAAGCCACACCTCCCGCGGGACAGGAGGGGGCGCCGGTGCAAGATGTAGCAACCATTCCAGAATCAGGTAAGACCTAGTGTGCACGTACATCTGCCAAAAACTGTGGTTCTATTTTACTTTTTGTATCTGATGTTCTATTTTACTTTTTGGGCCAGGCTCTGGGGTTAAGGTTACAAATTTTTGTTATTGGTGCAACAACAACATATAACATTTACAACAAACTGCTGTGTATCTATAAGCTTTGGTCCTCTAGAGTTCTTCACAGACAACAAAAAGTAAGTGATAATATCGCTAAAAAACAATTTTTGGTCACTTCTTTCATGTCGTCCTTCCACTGAAACTAAACCTGAGCCACACAAATTTATATTCTCTGAGCTTTTCGCAAGTTCTTTGTGCATTCCCATTTAATTTTCTAGGCTCTCTTACATCAACAACATTGGGCATTCCAGCTCACAGGAAGTGCTGAGACAAACAGGAAATGCTAAGACAACAAAAGTGGGTGGGGCTGAATAAGGATCTCCATGTGCTTCCAGTGCTTAATGTTTCAGAGCACTTACTGGCAGGGCTGTAACTAAACAGATAATTGCTGCGAGTCCGAAGTTTGAAGGGGTCCCACAGGAAGTTGGAGTCTTTATCATTAAGTTTGTAATGTAGAACTGTTTGCTTATAAGTATCGGAATGACTTTATTGATCCGCTAGCAGGATTTTTTTTTTTTTTGTAATTGTGATCCAGCAACACCACGGGTTAGTTCACAACATCAGCTCATGGTTTTGTCTAGGGCTGATACAACTAATGCAACTAATGAATCATTGAAATAGCTGTCAACTATTTTAGTAATCGATTAATAGTTTCTGGTATATCACAGACTCAGACAGAGCAAGAATTACATCAAAATGTTGTATTTTTGATGGAAAAACTATTTTATCTTTAAAGTTATAGGGTGTATATGAAATTTTAGTGAATATTTTACCTCTCTTTGTCCCAGAAATGAGATATATCCATAAACCACAATCAGATCAAAGCAGAATGAGCTTCAGTTTTAAAGTTGCCAGATCCTGCACAGAAAACAGCTTGGGAAAAAATATAAAAAGATGCTTTCACATTCATTGATCCCATACTGAGTTCTAGTGGTTCTGAGCTTTCAAATGAGGAACGGCATTTTAACTATGTTAAAATGTCTTTTTAATTGAATAATCGTAAAAATCGGGCGATTAATCAATTACCAAAATAATCGTTAGTTGCAGCCTAAGTTTAGTACCACATTAGACACGATTTAGCCCTAGTTTAGTCTGGTTTCAGCCTGTAATAGACTAAAGGTGGCCACACACTAGAGGATTTTGAATCTTTTGAGACTAAAGATCTGTGCAAAGACAACACACACTTAAGGACACACACACACACACACACACACACACACACACACACACACACACACACACACACACACACACACACACACACACACACACACACACGTGAGGAGTCCCGCCACAGATCATGCCATGAGAGAAAGTTTTTATTGAGCCACGCCTTCTAAGACTAAAAATCCTCTAGTGTGTGTCCAGGTTTAGATAATAGTAATAGTAGTAATAGTTTAGATCTGGTGGTACGCAGGGAGCCGTTTATTCCTTTTTTATCTATCTTTGCTTGTATTGGGTGCTGTTAGAAAAAGAGAAAGGGTGAAAAAGCAATCCCAGCTGAAAAACATTTCCTTCAAAGACAGGAAGTTGCATAAACTAGTTTTATTTTAAACATTTGTGTCATTACTTTTCATTTCCTTATTCCATGTGATAGGGGAGTTTGACAGCAACCTGTGCATTGCGCTCCAAACTCGTTTACATGCAGGACCCAGTTTTATTTCAGACTTTTATTGTGACCAGTTTTATTGAGACAGGTAGTTGAGGCTGGTTGAGCAATACATTAACCAAAGTTCACACATTACATTCATAGGTTTGACTCATCTATTTAGAGCTTTTTGGACTTAAAGGAGAAACTGAAGGTAACTACCTTTTTTTGTAATGACATTTTAAATTTAGATCATACAATTTTATATTACTGAATTGAGTGTACTGTTAATGTGCTGTAATGTCAATTATATTTGAAATGTGCAGTTGTGGCCATACAACTATACCCTTTTAAGTTTACAAACCTTTTTATTCTTTTGGCCATTTTTCATAGGATGTAAATGATAACACAAACATCTTTTTTTTTCCTCTCATGGTTAGTGAGTATTATCATAGAACTGAGTTTTCTCTTTTGAAGTCATAATGAAACAGAAACTACTCAAATGTCCCTGATCTAACGTTTACATGACCTTCGACAACTGTCAGGAAAATTGTTGAGGAGCAAAGACAAACTCACTTCAGCTGAAATACAGGACTCTCTGACAACAGTGGACTCTTTGGAACTTTTGATCAGGGATATTTGGCTAGTTTCTAGTTGAAAAGCGTAAACAAACAGCTTTTTTGACAATAAATAACATCACGAAACCACTAAGTGAAATCAAGGTTTTTAGTGTTATCATTCATACTCTATGAAATGCATACGTTTACTACATACCTTGACATCCAGGCCTTGAAAACATTACATTTTCTTAAACAACTTACACAAAAATTAATCACACTATATATTTACACAGTATCAAATCCTGTTTTTAAGATTTATATGCATGATATGTCCACTTTTGTCTCACTCTAAAATTTATGATATTGAGGTTATAAATGTATAGAATTAAACTTGCAGTAAAAAGTACCATTTCTGTAGCGGGTACGAAGCCTGAGGGCCAACCAGAATTATTCTACGGGCCGCATTGGGACCCCCGGCCCGCTCTTTGGGCACCTCTGCTGTACAACTCCTGTAATAGCAGCCTCAGAGATTATATAATTGCACCCATTCATTTTCACAGCTCTTAAGTATGTACCAACCCATGTAGCAACCCATTTTCATCTTTTTCTATCGACATGAAAAGAAAAAAAAATGTGTCAGTAATAAAGAGGAGAGGTTCATTTTGATTAACTACTGTAAACATTGTCTTTGTCTAGTGTAGTTAAATTACCTTTTAATCCTCCGCTGAACAAGACCTAATTATCACCTTAAGAAGCGAGACGCAGTTATCTCTGCCCTTCCAGACTGTGCAGATATATGGGAGATGTTTAACCGTGATATATCAGGCTAATTTCGCTAAACAGGCAGACCAAGGTAAAGCTATAGGGCCTAATGCTGAGGAAAGCGAAGTGATTAGCGCTTAATTAAATAGCTTTTTCCCAACGAGTCCGAGTGTGCTAATCCGTTAAGTGGCCTGTGCGGAGACGTGTGCGGGGATCCTGGGTGTTGATAATGGCATGTAGTGGAGGTCTGTTATGTAACTGGGGCCAGCTCGGTAACAGAGCGGGGAATTGGGAGGGACCTCTCTCTCGCCGGACGACATTAGTTTATATAGTGGCTCTCTGAGAAAATCGATCATGGTATTTGTTTAGCAGCACTTTTCCTTGTACTCTCTGTGTTCGGGAAGTACAGCAGCAATTCAACAACTATGTTTTATTCGGCCCCTAAAATTAAATGCGCGTCCTTTGAGGAATTCTTTGATTCATTTTTACTTACTGTACTGTATACCTTCTGGAACTTATTTATTACTCTATACTAGAGCCTTTGTGGCTTACTTTGTTGTATTTTTAGAGGTAGAGATTGTGATTCTAAGTGGCGCAAAAAGCACTGTTGATCAGTCTGTGCGTGTCACTGAATTGATTTTATTACACGTTAAAATGCTGCTTTAACTTTTTAGTTTTAGCTCATATATGAGACGATCTTGTCCACATTGTATTTTTTCCAACTTCCAAAAGCAAGAAGGAAAAAAAAAATCCCCTATTGTATTGGCAGTATGGTAGTATTCTTCTAGAAACTAGAGACCCCTAAAAATATTGCTTCTGTTATTCTATAGGGCTTTGGAACTGACATCACGGATTGTCTTACTGCATTATGGGAGTTTGGTGCCATTTTCAAATGCCACGAAATATTGAAAAGACAGCCCATTTTCAATCTTATTCCCTAGCTGGTTGTGCATCCTGACATTACAACCAACTGCACAAGAAGTTCGAACCACCCTGAAGTCATTTTTCTGTCCATCTTCCTGTAGCTCTACAGTTGGCAGTTTGCCGTTTGGCCACACAAGATGGCGCCTCAACCACATACAGTACATACACATCGACACTATTTCATCACATTGCCCTGTTTTATCCACAGTTGATAAATGTCCAGTTCTATTTTACGTCTACTGTATGTAGCGACTCTAAAGGTGCCCACACACTAGAGTATTTTTAATCTTTTGAGACTAAAGCACAGAACACACACATAAGGACAGACATGAGGAGTCCCACCACAGATCATGCCATGACAGAAGGTTTTTACTGAGCCACGCCTCCTCAGACTAAAAATCTGGCTAAAAATCCTCTAGTGTGTGTCCAGCTTTAGCCTGTCGTCGCTGACTAGATGTAGAAAGGGAATGGGCCGAGTAGCTGATGCCCTGCTGTTGTTGAATGAGGCCCACTGTGGTTTGCATAATGAGTCTATGATTGCAATTGGTCACATTTTGCTAATCAAGCCCAGTGCTTCTAGACGGAATCATGTACACGGTTCAAACAAGGTTAAACGCATAAAGAAGGCAAGCAGTCAACGGAAAATACGGCTACCCAGGCCCCCGGTCTACCCGCGGACCTGTGCCAATGAGCGTGCCATCTTTGAAAACTATAACCACTGCCCATAGCCACGTGACTAGTGTTGCCTATAGCGTTGACCATGTGACACAAAGGTTCACTCTGGCTCTTCTTTGACATCTATTCTTTTTTTAGTATATAATGTGTAAGGATTATTCTTTATTTATGCAGGTAATGTACAGGACTATTTTCGAATCATTTAATGGGAGAATGGCCCTATACTTTTTGTTTTTGTTTACAACTTTGCTCCCAACCTTCCTAACGCATTTCTAACATCCCAATTCTCCAAATGAATAAGTTTGACGTTTGACACGTTTGACATTTCACAACGTCCGGGGTCACTTTTCGGGGTCACTGTGACAGAAATGCTGTCAAAAACTAGCCCACAAGGTCACAATAAATAAAAATGCTTTATAATTTCATGGACGGCCTTTTTTTCTCCTACCACTGCATACTCAATAAACTGAAAGAGGACAAACTAATTTAATTTCTCTATGAGTAAAAATGGGTGCTTTATATCGTAACAATTGTTGTAAATTGTTGGTTGATATGTTGGATATGTTGTTGGTTGTTGGAGGATATGCTCCAATGTCATGAAATCAGCAAAAAGCTACAAAATGTCTGCCAAAACATACAAATTAAACATACATGATGGGTAATTTCTCAAAAATATGGCATAATAGTGTTTTTTCTGCACTTTTGTGGTTTATTAAAGACCATTATCTTTTTGACGAGATGGTTGTCAGTACATTTTTGCATACGTCATTGATAAAGTCCCCCAAAATATCGAGATGTTCATTGTTCTCAATATCGGCCACCCCTACAGGACCTTTAATCACCTGTAATATTTTGGCTTAATGTAAGATTTAGTAAAGCAAAAAAGAGTGAAACTGAAAGACTGTTGCGGTTGATCACAGCCACAGCTCTCGTCTTCCCTCGTTTCGGAAACTACAAAGACGCACTCAGCTTTTGAAAGTTACTTTTAATTGAGATGATAAAGTTCTTGTGTGTTTCTGTCGTTGAAAAGCCTCGTCTAATGACCGATGTTTTGCCTCCCTTTGACAGATGCTCGAGTTTGCGAGTCACCCAGCTGGTAAGTTGCCTCCTAATTCCTCTCCCACAGTAATGTTGATGTAGAACCTATCTCCACATAGTATCCATCAGTGTTATGTCAGTGTTTTGTCATTATGTCAGAGATAATGTCATGCTACACTCCTCCAAATGAAGCGCACCGATAGCAGACTCCGTGATGGCGTGCCACATTCGCCAGATGGCATGTCACACCTAGAATGACAAGTGGAAAAAAACAATCTGAAAATTACTTTCTGTAAGCCAATACATTTCAGGCTTGTTTCGCTGGATGGATTTCTTGTGTGTATTTTGATTTTCGATTTGGCACTTGTGATATTTTTAATGTATTATAAAACATGTGAGCAATATGACACTTTAAGCAAAAGGTTTCATAGCAAGAATAGCAAATAGAATAAAAGGAATATCATCAAAAGAAACCTGATAGTTGAATATGCATTTAAATTTGTCTTAACCCAGGTAAATACTTAAACCATTGAACCACTTTGCTTAATATTTGTCAATCAATTCAAATAGATAGCCTTTTATTGCAGACATGTGGTCCATATTACAAAAGACAGATAAAAACATACAGAATAAAAATCTACATAGCTATCCTCTCAGGAGGCAAAGATACCAGTGTTTCCAAAGTTGGGATGTATAACGAGTGTCACTATGTACATGTCACAGGCTAAAAATAGAGCCTGTGACATGTACATAGTGACCAATAAAAAGGCAGGATAAAAAAGGGGGAATAAAATGTATTTGTAAAAATATTAAAACTACGAATAGAAACAGAGTAAAACTAGAATAAAACCAGACTAAAAGGGTAAAGTGCCACTGTGCAGTCCTCAGTTTCCAGGATGGGGGTCTGGCCGGTCCCTGGTAGCTGGCGGAGGTAAGCGGGGCTCTCCTCGGCACACGAAAGCCCGGAGAGCGCTCGATCCCGCTGTGTCTGTCCGGATGGGTCATCTCTGTCCTCCACGCCCTCTCCGGTGCCGCCGTCGCGCAGCCCATTCCGGTTGCCCACCGGTCTCCAGTCCACGTGTTGCTACGCCGTCTTCGGGTCTGTGTCCGTCTTATTCCGGTCTCCTGTCCTCGTTTCCAGGTGGCCCCTACGTTCCAGGTGGCCCCTCGCCAGTCATGGCTTCCGCGGCCCGGGCCCCCAACGTGCCCCTGTCCTCTCACTCTTTCGTTCGTTTCCTTCTCCCTTTTACATTCCCGCGCGCCCCTTCTTGTCCTTCAAAGCAAGCGCCAGAGCAGGTGTGCTGATTGTGCGCTGGCAAGGATAGGTTAAAAACTAAGTCACGTGACAGGGAAAGGTGAGGGAGGTGGTGTCAATTAAAATCAGAAATGCAAAAAAATGGTAAAAACCAATAAAACACAGCAGACAAAAAGCACTGTCCTTGCAACCCTTGACATACACACTATCAGACAACAATGAAATCACTACAATCTGTATGAATCTGTTCATAAGATTTCTTAAGACAGCACGCAATGAATTGACCCGATTGGACACAAACAGTTCACTGCCGATAGTCCACCTGGGTTTTTTCGGCAACAGTCTTACAGCATGATTATGCTACTATCAGTCTCTGAAGGCTGGCCTTCTTATAGTTCACCCACATGTGAAATACAATAACGATAACAATAACGAATGTTAGCATGTACTGAATTTGTATCTAGACTGACATATCATATAACTAATGATGTGTGCCTCATGTTTTAGACGCAGATCTGTACGCTGTAGATTACATTTTTCTTTAGGGCTGTGTACCTTTGAGAACCTGGCGATACGATACATGTACCTCGATACACAGGTCACAATACGTTACGTACCTCGATACATGGGTCACGATACGATACGTACCTCGATACAGAGCCTTCTCAATGCAATTTGACACTGTTCGATAGGATTCAATAACAAAACATGGACCTAATGCTCATTAGTTAATCGTGAATCATCATATCCAATCATATCCACTTACTCAAAAAACTGAGTGTATTATCTTTAATTTATTGAAGAACAAAGAACATAAAGTACATTTTGGTTAAATGCTTGCAACATAAAGATTTCAGAATAATTGGTTGGACACAGTGTAACTGATCTCAAGGCTCACAATGCAAAATCTTTTACATTTTTCATGATTTTTTCCCCAGTCTTGATGCCGTCTAACACCTGGGGGGAAGAACGATTTTAAGAGCCACGATAACGATACTGTATCTTTTTAAATTATATTATACAGTATATATTATATCGATATTTTGAGCACACCCCTACCTTTCTTTAATCCAAAGTTTAAAAATGCATAAACCATTCCCTCTCAGCTTGTTCACAACTGCAGAGGAGTTGATTAGACAGGTGCCGGAGCATTCTGCTGAAACATTTTGTGTGTGAAATCAGAAACTTTCAGATCTCTCCCCACTTTAGTTTGCGTCTTGTGCCCGGCTGTTTGGTGCTTGCAGTACGTGAGGCGTGCGCATTGATGGAGTAGCGATGATTATGGAGAGGCCCACACCTGGCTTTGAGGAAGTGTGCTCAGGGAACCAATGTTAGACTTCAGGCTCTGTATTCCGATGGGGTTTCCTGCGCTGGGAGGGAAGGAAGAGACCATATTTTTGCACAGGTGTGTGTTCGTGCATGTGCGTGTCCCATGTGAGTGTGTGTGTGGCTCATAATGTGCGCTGTTATGTGTGCCACCTCTGGGGTTGCAGCAATTTCTCACGCTGGGAGCTTTCTGCTGAGTGCACATTTCCTTTAGCTTCAGTCAATAGTGTGCCTTTTAAAGAAGAGCTATCAATAGCACTTTTCCACCATCAAGGTGTTAAGACTGTCAGCACATCCCACTCATCTGTCAGCAGTTCTAGAATAATATTGCCATGTTTACTTTGTGATTGTTATACAGCAATGTGCGTTTCGTAGATGTGCCGTGATGCCACAACAAATATTTAGAGCTATTGGGCCTCATTCATGAACTATAAATTCATGAATATTACACTAAAAACCACTCCTCTCATTTATCCTCTTATCTCACTTATCTCATTATCTCATTTACATTATGTTGACTATGTAAATACGAAGACATGCTCTTTAATCTTCTATATATGGGCATGACAAGAGGATAAGGCAGTACTTATTTACATATACTCGAGTACATGCAAGTAACTTTTTGAAGTATATAATATTTGTATGCTACCATTTTTTAAATACCGTTACTCTTATTGTAAATAGCCTGCTGTATTTAGTCTAAAGTCTCTCCTCTGATTACAACAGGTGTGACTCAGAGTAGCAGCTAACGAGCTGCAGCCCTCAGCTGTGATATACCACCTCTGATCACTTTCATTCTCTCAAAAAATATATATTTAAATGAAACAATATTTAGAAAAATGCTACTCATGCTGTGTAAACAATTGTTTTGACTGCGATAATATGTGACGGCTCATAGCAATACAAGTCCATTTTGGGGCAAGCTAAAATATTTCGTCCTAATTTTAGTTAAAGTAATTCTGACTAAAAATTACACTAAAACTATATTAAAAATAGTCTATGAATGAACTATGAAATCTTCAGATATTTTGGTCGACTCTATCCATCTTCTTCCGCTTACCGTTGCTTGATCGCGGGGACAGCAGTCCAAGCTGTCTCTTATGGCTCCTCCATCCACGTCCACGGAAAGATGGCCCCACGATGCTTCTTCACCTCAGGCCGACGTAACTGGCCTTGACGGTCTCTCTTTATAAGGGGCTTTTGAACTGCTCTAGGTCTGACCTGTCACCTAAGACCTGTTTACTTTCTTCTTTGATGGCACATTTTCCTTTGGGGATTTTGGTCGACTCATAATTACTACACTACCACACAAAAGTTTGGGGTCACTTTTTGATGTGTGTTTTTTTCTTTATTTACATTGTAGATTCTCACTGGAGGCATTCAATTTATCCATGAACACATATGGAAACAGAGTGAGGAGTCCAGAGGCACTCACTGGATCAAAAGGTGTATGTTAGCCAGCCAGGTGCTCTTCAGGATAAGCGGGCAGATCAGCAAATTTGACTAAAGAAAAAGACGTCTGGTAGAACTCATTTATCAAATTTATTAAATTTGACGAATGAGCTTTATTAGACGTGCCTCGGATATCTTTTTCTTTAAACATGTGCAATTATGTTTTAAACAAAAAAAGATGAAATCAAAATGGCATGTTTTGCTTTAATTACTGCCTTTCACACTTTTGGCATTTTCTCAATGAGCTTCACAATGTAATCACAGAAATGGTTTTCAGTTCACAGACTGTTTAAAACCAGGTCAGGTCACGACCTCATGAAGCTCATTGAGAAAATGCCTTTTTAAAATTTCCTACATAATTCCATATGTGTTCATTCATAGTGTAATGCCTTCAATAAGAGTCAGAACATGTAAATAGTCTTGAAAACAAAATAAAAAGTGACCCCAGACTTTTGAGCGGTAGTGTAAATAAAAATGAAAAGAAAGGACTTTAAATTCACTTCGCAAAGGAGCAGGTCTGTGCTTTGTTCATGAGGGAGAAGCTCCATGAAGCACAGAATATCATAAAATAACTTGCATACAATCATCTGTACAGTTGATATGATTGGATTTTTCGACTAAATTTACAAATAAGTTTCATTAAGTAAAATATGACTAAGACTATAAAGAACTGTATGACCGAATCCTGACTGAAACTAAATTTAAATATACAGGTATATGTAGTCAAAATGTCTGCTGTTCTGGCATTTGATCACGTTATGCACTACCCTTTCTTCATTACAGTTTTCCTTGAAGGGCTCATCGGCTAAAATGACCTTTCTTAACCTGTTTTGTTGTTCTGACAGTCTTGCTTCCTTCTACCTCCATTCATGTTTGAGTAATCCTGCATCCATGTCCTCAAAATGCGCTGATGCTTCTTCATGTTTTCAAAGTCCAAACAGTAGACCGTGCCAGTAGATGATGAATGATGTCTCCAAACGTTCAATAGCCAAGTTATAAAAAACACAAATGGCAAAAAATAAAGGACTTTGAGCCTAAAAAAGATCTTTAAATATCCTGTTCACAAACCAAGTCATGAAAAGTTGAAGACCATCCGCCATGACAGCGAGGTGCACCTGTATCTTTTATGTGCGCACAGCTGCTCCCGCCTCAGAGAACATCACTTTTTATTGGACTTTTTGCTTTGTTTCCTTCCACCTTTTCACCTGTTTGGCGCCCGGCTGAACTCTACACTTTTGTCTTTCCGAAGAAACTCATCGAATGTGGCTGAGAGAGAGCGCATTCCTTTTCACCACTTTTTTCCGCTGACCCCTCCTTCACCTCACTCTCACCTCGGTGCGGTGCGTCCCGGAAGCAGAAGCGAAAGGTGACAACATCAAAGACAAACAGTTGCGGGCAAATATTAGAAAAGTAGTTATCCAAATACCTCCAGTGACCAAACTAATTAGTGGTAGCCTTGTCCGGGCGTGCGGGGCTCAGACGCTGCTGCCTCATTTATCAGATTGAGGGTCGTTGCTTGTTTAGGGCCCTGGTATCAGTATGGTCAGCACAAACGTGGGTGCAGTTATAAAGTAGTGCTGCACTCTGGAGAGACCAGGGGGCAAACAGGTAGCTCAGTGGCATCCAGCGCTGCCCTGGCCCTGGAGCTGAGGGGAATAGTAACAGATGGAAGAGTGAGATTTGCATTCAGCCTGCTTCTACTTTTGGCTGTGTTCTGCCCTGGGCTGTGTCATTTGCATTGAAAAATGTTTCCTTCTTCTCTCCTTGAGCTGTGCATATCACCGGGGCTTATAGGGACAGATAAGTTGCGAAGGCCTGAGCAATGTTACGCCCCGATCGAATTCTGCATCCACTCAAATCAGTCATGCCTGACACGAATGCATACAGACAGATAGGCTTTTATATTTCTTTTCGCCTCTTCTTCTTCGCCCTTTTCTCATTACAGCAATTTTGAACACTAGAGACGGATTTTTTGTTACCAGTGACAAATCCCCCTTTGTTTTGTTTCCATGCGGGGCGAAGTCATTTCTGTTTCTGAGATGGTGATTAATGAGCTCTCGTCACAGATGTTTGAGTGTCCTAATGCTTCGCAGTCATTTGCGGCTTCCTCCGACTGCAATACAACTCCTACAAACAGGTGATGAATGAGAGGACAATCTTAATGGGGTGATGTGCTGTGCTCTCATCTACAGAGAGCATGAGCGATAACAGAATGTATCAAAGAGTTGAGAAATCCGTGCGTTGTAACTAGAGCTGCTTAATTGGGGAAATCAGAGCTGTAGTTTGATTGTCTGCTGATAGTAGCTGTTCACGTATAGGAGCCATTAGGGCTGTGCTCAATATATGGTTTGGGAGTACATGACAATATGTGTATCGTGTCGAATCATCGGGATACACAACAAATTAGAAGAATCAATTTGATATGTTTCTTTGACCCAATATCTTTGTTCAGATTCAGAATGTATCACAACACACAATGGCCTTACAGCTGTGGCCAAAAGTTTACATACCCATTTTTCATAGAATATGAATGATTGATGGAACTACTCAAATGTCCCTGATCTAACGTTTACACGACCTTCAACAACTGCCAGGAAAATTGTTCAGGAGCAAAGAAAAACTCACTTCAGCTGAAATACAGGACTCTGACAAAATTGGACTCTATGAAAAAAAATTATGTTTGTTTCAAGATGCACAATATGTAAACTTTTGATCAGGGACATTTGGCTAGATTTTAGTTGAAAAGCGTAAACAAACAGTTCTTTTGACAATAAATGTCTTTTGTGTTCATTCATATTCTATCTATTATAAGTTTACATAATTTACAGCCTCAATTTAATACATCTATAAGATCAGACCTTTTTCTTAAGATTCAATATTGTCTATAGG
>OMNZ01021132.1:0-11791 GCA_900303255.1 Lesueurigobius sanzi | reverse complement strand
CATATTATTGTATATATATATATATATATATATATATATATATATATATACATATATATGTATTTTTTTTTTTTTCATCATAGATACACTTCAACTATGAGAGACAAAATGAGATGAAAAAAATCCAGAAAATCACATTTATTTAAAGAATTTATTTGCAAATTACGGTGGAATATAAGTATTTGGTCACCTACAAACTAGCAATATTTCTGGCTCTCACAGACCTGTAACTTCTTCTTTAAGAGGCTCCTCTGTCCTCCACTTGTTACCTGTATTAATGGCACCTGTTTGAACTTGTTATCAGTATAAAAAACACCTGTCCACATCCTCAAACAGTCACACTCCAAACTCCACTATGGCCAAGACCAAAGAGCGGTCAAAGGACACCAGAAACAAAATTGTACACCTGCACCAGGCTGACCAAATCCTTATTTTCCATCATCATTTGCAAATAAATTCTTTAAAAAATCATGATTTTCTGGATTTTCCTTTCTCATTTTCTCTCTCATAGTTGAGGTGTACCTATGATGAAAATTACAGGCCTCTCTCACCTTTTTGAGTGGGAGAACTTGCACAATTGGTGGCTGACTAAATACTTTTTTGCCCCACTGTATATATTTTAATATTGCCGGTGGAGTTTTGTGTTGTGGAAACAAATGTTTAATTTGTGCTCAACAATCCATCCATCCATCCATCCATTTTCTTCCGCTTTATCCGGGGTCGGGTCGCGGAGGCAACAGTCCGAGCCGGACTACATAACTGCTATAACATTTTCTACTGGATTATGATTTGGCAGTATTTTGATGAGGCTACTGGATTTGTTCACTTTAAAAACACAAACTAAAACAATGCTAAAGCCTACAAGCTAGTTTCACTCACCTACAGGTCAAAGAAACATCCAACATATAGCTATAATATTATGCTTCTATCTAAAAGAGGCTTTGATACAGTATTCCAACCAAATTGGACAGTGCTCTTCCTGTCGTCAGCCTGAAGTGCATAGTGAAGTGGCTTGGTGGATAGACTCAGTCACATACTCCAGGTTTCCACCATTGAGTGCACTTACATTAAGGCATCCATTGGGGAGAAGGTAGACATGCTTCGTGTTGGCCAAGAAGTCCACCTGTGGATCTGAATTAGAAAGAAAATGACACTGTAGCTCTAAAGAAGTGCATCCTGAAAATGAAACAAATATTTGACTTATTAAGCAAAGAATATGTGTGTTTAACTGTGCAATAACTGCTGATGATCTGCTAACCCTGTAATGCTCCTGGGTTTGTTTAAAATGTGTGAAATGAGCAGAATCTTATAATCTCAAATCTCATGGTAATCTCAGTACAGAGAAATTCAAATTAGTTTTATTCCCAAAATCATGCAGCACTGTAATTCCTAAAATTATAATTCATTGCGCATCCCTCTGGAAAGTACATCAGTTCAAGTATATTCAAATTTCTCACCGCTTAGGCCAATGCAGCTGAACAGTCCTCGCTGATGAGTGAGATGGTCCCAAATACCCGGACATCCCAAATGCCTCAGTTTCTCTCTCAAAACTTGACGGACCAACATGCATCTTTCAACAAGCCGCTTTATCTCATCTTGCCTGTTGAACAAAGAGCGAAAAGGCTATTCAGGCTACCAGTGGGAAGAAGATCATTGATGTAACATGAGGCGCTTTGTGTTACGTTCTTGTATGAAAAGCGTTTTATGAGTACCGTATTTTCTGGACTATAAGTCGCATCTTTTGGTGGAAATTTATTTTTACAAAATCCGAGACCGAGAACAGACATTTCATCTTGAAAGGCAAGTTATAATAATAACAAGAGAATAGAGAACAAAAGGCTGAATAGGTGTACATGGTGTGCTAACGTAACACATTGATGGTTATTCAGCTACACAAAGCATAAACAACAAACTGAATAGGTGTCTTGTATGTTAACGTAATATGAATTAATATATAAGTCGCACCTGAGTATAAGTCGCAGGACCAGCCGAACTATGAGAAAAAGTGTGACTTATAATCCGGAAAATACAGCAAAACCTTTATAAACAGATTGATTGATTGAAGATTAAGTTACCAATAAAAAGTAGAAACATAATATAATAACAGAAAATGAAAATGAATAAATAATAGACTAAGTAATACTGTATATTAGAAGACTATTGTAAGCTGCAAGGGCTGTTCAATCAAGCTCCCGCACTTACCACTCAATGAAATGAGCCGGATTACTGAGAATTGCAGCGACAATGTGTGCGCCCATCATAGAAGGCTGAGCCCACAAGGATTTAACAATCTCCTTAGCCTGAGATTGCTTTGCCATCAGAAGGGAATTATCTTTCAAGATGCATAAAAGATGGCCGACACCCTCACCTGGCCAAAAAATTAAATAATTGTGAATAATATGTAGCAAATGAATAGAGACAATGCATGCGATGTCATAGCCACAGCCTGCAACAGGGGCCAAACAGTGGCATTGTTATAGTACGAGCCTGGAGGGTTCTGCATACCCAGTGTCCTTTTTAATCTTTCCGACCCCACTCAAGCAATTAAGTACTGTAAGTGAATACTGCTTATTTTATGCCACATACAAATTAGTAGATTAGTTTGATATTTCAGATGCAAAACTAACATTTAGCATAAAGCATAGTGTATGAGAGACTGAATGTTGTATGCCAATGTCAAGATATGGATTTGCAGCATATTTGTAGGTTTACATGGGGATTCTAAATAGGCATTGCCATTGTTATTCAACGAAACCGCGGCATACAAAGTACAGACATAAAGGCCTTTTCTACTCTCAAGGTCTATTCTTATTCTGAAACAGACTTTCCTTCAAAAATTCACAATAAGCAATGGGCTGATTGGGTGAATGTTCTACCGTATTGTCCAAAGCAGTGGGAGAACGACTGTGCACAGATGAGCTCCATCCCCAGCGCCGCACATTTCTGAATGGGCCTTGCATCACGCCCTAAATCCCCTGTGCTGAGAGCAAGTACAGGCAGCAGAAAGAAAGGAAAAAGCCTTCTCCCCTGTCGCACATTTTACACAAAACATGACTTAAATTTTGTCAATCAGCTTTTTGTTCTTAAATGTAACCAATTTACCTTAATGATTTGTGTAATTATCTCCCATTGATTTTCACTGAGGTCTGCTCCAGTTGGGTAATGTCCAGACGCAGACAAAACCACAACACTTTGCTGCGGAGCTCTCTCCAGATCCGCCACAAGCTTGTCCAAACAAACACCACGCTGCTTATCCTCCCAATAGTGATACCAACGGATATCGTGGATTCCTGCTGCCTGGAAGATGCTGGTCAGGGAGTCTAGGTGGGAGATCAAGATAACACATTACCCAAGACGCACAAAGCCAAGAAAACCCCTTGAGATAACCAAAACATAATTGTTTTTGAGGAAGTGCGGAATGCAATAAAGCTAAGGAAAAACAAGCCTCCTTTTATGCAATACTTGCAAGGCTGTTTCATCACTATTTTAATAATGTGCAAATTTCTCAGTGAATCAAAATGTTGGAAATTCAAGAAGAGAAAAAAACAGGCAGGAGAAAAAAAGTAGATAATCATAATGACGGAAAGTGGCAGGTAATTGGTAATGGAATAGTGAAATTATGCATCTCCTGACATTTTGTTTCAGTCCCTTTCTAGGCTTCCTACATGAATCATCTGTCTGTCTCTTTGTATGTATATATGTATTTATGTTTTGTATGTACAGTACAGTATGTACAGTTGGGCTCAAAAGTTTACATACCCTTTTAAGTGTATATACTCTTTTAATCTTTTGGCCATTTTTCATGATGGGAAAAAAACATTTTGGAAAATGATTGTGCAAAGCCATTTATTGCCAAAGAACTGAGTTTACTCTTTTGAAATCATAATGAAACAGAAACTACTCAAATGTCCCTAATATAACGTTTACATGACCTTCAATAACTGCCAGGAAAACTGTTCAGGAGCAAAGCACACGAACAGAAACAACAAGAACAGAAAGACTCTGACAAAAATGATGTTTGTTTCAAGATGCACAATATGTAAACTTTTGATCAGGGATATTTGGCTAATTTCTAGTTGACAAGCGTAAACAAGCACAACTGTATGTATGTATGTATATATTATATGTTCGTGAACATTCTTCTCTCGCACGGCTCTTAACCTCTTAAGCCCGAGGGCCCCCTTTTTTGGGGACATGCCACTTTTAGAGACAATCCTTGTTTATTTTAGTCTGTTTTAAAAAATATGTTCACAAAAAGAAAAGGGTATTTTTTTTGGGGGGGGGGGCTGTATTTTATGACCAAATATATACTGCACTGCAAAAATTGATATCTTCATGAGTAAACATTTGCTTGAATTCAGAATATTCGATGTTATTCTTAGTAATTTTGACTTGTCAAGTAAGATTATCTGCCAATGGAACAAGTATTTTAGCACTGCAATTAAGAAAAAAATAACACAATCCTGCACTTAAAATTAGATAATAAATCAAAGTTGACGTCAAATTATATGCTTTTTCTTATTATAAGTTAAAAAAAGATCATTTTACTTGGCAAGTCAAAATTACTCAGAATAATGTCAAATATTCTGAATTCAAGCTAATTTTACTTACCAATATATCTCTTTTTGCAGTGTGTAAATAGGATCCAAAATTTTCAATTTCATTATTACAAATTTGAGTTTTTTTGGCCAAAAAGTGCCAAATTGTGCCCAATTTGTTACAATGGGATTCCGCCTAGACTATTTTAAATCAAAACCTCAATAACTTTTCAATTATTTATTGTTACAGAGATAAACAGTTGGTAAAAAGTCAATAATTAGCTGTAGTTAGTATTTTTGATGTTTATTTTCTTCTTCAAAATGAAAACAAGCTGCTGACCTGCTATAATATATGTATACCAAATTCGGAAAAAACTGCCACGGGCTTAAGAGGTTAATTACTTGACGTGCTTACTTAATGCTACCTCCATACCCCCCTACATACCTACATTATGTTTTTCCCCTAGGCGTCCTGTCCACCAAAGCACCCTTCTTTAACCATCTCAGAGGGACCTCTGTTTTATCTCCAGAACAAAACATGAACTGTCACCTTCATGTACTCATTAATGACTCCATTGTTGGTCATTCCCAAAGAGTACATCACCATCTTTACTCCAATACCTCCATATTTGTCTATAAACCAGTGATTCTCAACTGGGGGTCGGGACCAAAAGTAGGACGCAGGGCCATTTTCAGTGGGTCACGAGCCAATACCAAACCTGTTATTATTTTAGACGTGGAGAAGGTGAGTGCTTCAGTGGGTAAAGGTGCCCGTGTCAGGTGCTCTTCAGGATCTAAGGCCGTGCGTGACCGAAACGCGTCGGCTAAAGTCCCTCTTTGTTCCAATAAAGGACTTTTATTTGCAACCTCAGAGTGCCACGGATCAATCTCTTTTTTCCTGTTATTATTTTAATTTGAAATGTATTTATTTCTGGGTCACGATTTGTCATGATATGTTTATAGTGTGTCCCAAAGCTTCACCGGTAGAGAACCACCGCTCTGAACAACACAATACCCCCTTTGCCCTTCACTATCATGTATTGTCTGAAACTCTGCTCTGTGTGTTCCAATGTGCCGCACATTCACAACTCTTCCCCAGATTGTCCTGGACCATTGACCCTTCCCTTGTGATTTAAGCTCTGCATCTCCATTACAAGGACACTCTATATGTAATGTGTCCTTGTCATTCACAAATAAAGATTCTGTCTTCTATTGCTCCTCACCTCAAGGAACATGTACAGATAGGTCATTGCCTTGAAAACTTGAAAACAACAGGAGAAAGAAAACATGTTGGGATTCTTACTGCTGTGTGGCTCTGGCACTAAAGTATTTGTGTTATTGAAAAAATGCTTACTTAGTGATTACTCTAATGTCAGATTGAATTGTTTCTATTCAGAAGGAGTACACACATTACCAAAATGAGTAATAGTAAAGTGCAGTTACCATCACAAGGAGTTGACAAGTACACTGGGCCTGACCAAGGAGTGTTGTCGGACCAAACTTTTAAGAGTTCGGCTCCAAGACGCACAGCAGCATTGTAACCAGGGGTTTGGACCTCTAAAACCTGCATCAAACAGTGAGCCAGCAAGCGGAAAAACAGAAGACAGCACATCTCCTTATTACTGTGTATAGAAAACTGCTGGCAATAGCAACTGCATGTTTCCTTGGTAATGGTAGTGTAAGTGAAAGGCGTCATTACCTTGTTCTCCAGTAGTGGCTTCAAACTACTTCCCAGTGTAATCTTTGTGGCTTGCTTGGTAAATTCTGTTAAACCAAGAGGTGATGGATACTCCGGGCGAATGGTGGGGTCCGCACCTAACTGTTGCTTTATTTTACCGACAAGACGCAGTTCAAATGTTTGCCCCTGCTCGCCGTAATACTCTGGGGGGAAGGAAAGTAATCATAGTATGTGCAGCATTCAAAAACACAGGTATTAGATGTACTCTGCTCGGCTGTTTACAGACGTCAACCAACACAACTACAAAGAAAAAGCTTTATATACAGTATGTCCACAAAAGAACATCTATAAGGTTTGCACATGTATACTATAAAAGAAAGTGGTACCCAAAGTCAGGGTTGGAACGTGAGGCACTTAGTGGGGGTCCCAAGATGATTTCAAGATACAAAAAAATAAATATATTGACAGTATATTTAATGAAATTCTTACTTGAAAACAGTTTGAGAATTAGATTTTTTTTTTTTAGTTTTGCTGCTTTATTTTATTATAACTAAGCACCAAAAACTATTTCAAATTTCTAAAACTCCTGCTATAGGGCACTTGAGACACATGGCTGGTGGTTAGGGGAGAGCGGGGTAAGTTGAGCATAGGGGCAAGTTGAGCAACCCCCATGATATGGTTTTTGAATTGAGAGAGCAGTGAAATACTAACCTGGCAGAAGCCACATTGATATGTGTAGCACTCTAAATTGAGTTCTACACGTTATCAATCTGGATTTGTTGTGAGACTGAAAATTCAGATCTCGCGACAATTCATCTTGCAGTGCAAGGTAAGTGAAATACTGCCCTGTATTGGTGACCTCTTTCACTACTTCCTTTCTGCTGTACAAGAGATTCCAGCTAAGACAAAGCTACACGTGCACTGATGAACTTTTTGTAACCCATGGACAGCACGAAATAGTGTACCTTAATATTTGGTCTTTCACATAGTGTAGTTAAAAATCCCAAGATATTTTAGTTGCCTGGTTCATTTACTCAAAATGTGGCTCAACTTACCCTGGCCTGATCTCCCCTACTGCAGGATATTACCACGTTGAAGGCCTAATATGACATCTACCAATTGCACAATAGATCTGAAAAGTGTAACGTTATGTGTAATTAACTACAGGGGCTTGTAAATTATCTTTTTTTTTTTTTTTTTTTTACTCAACTCCAGGAACATATTTTATTTTTATTGCAAGGTTACCATAAGAATAAAAGTGTATTATTATTATTGTTTTATTTTATTTTAAAATCTCATACACTCCATATGTTCCATTTCCTGTCTAGTTAATTTCACTGGCGCCAAACAAAGCTGAGAGTAGGATACGCCAGACTGTTCCCTCTACTTTTTTGTTTAGTTTAAGGATATGTAACAGCAGATCCAGCCAACACAAGTGAACTCACCTCGCCCCGCCAGGTAAACTTTGCTCGCTTCAGAGTCCCTCTTGAACGCGGACAGCAGCCTCGTCTCGAGCTGCGCCGCGCTGTTGGACGCAAACACACCACCTCCTGCTGCTGCCTGGTCGCTCTCTTCATTTTGCCCGCTCGAGCTTTTCTCTGGGCCACTCCTGGGGCGACTCATCATTTAGCTACATAGGCCGCTATGTGCCCTCTTCACGCAGCCTTTTGTTTGGACGCTGTTGCCAGGAGACCACACGTATTAAGAGCACTGTCACCAGGCAACAGTGATGGTGCAGTTTGTCGCACCCAACAACAAAAGGGTTGACTGAGGACCAGGGGTCTCCAACCTACAACCCATGAGCTCCCTGCAGCTCCTGTAGGCTCAGGCAGCCACCAAGTGGTTTATTTCTAGTTCTATGAGTCAATTTTGATTCGTGCAAAACAGCATAAAAAGCTAAGATACTGGAAGGAAATTATTTGAGTTAAAAATAAATATAATTTTGGCTACGAACCTTCCTGAATTGACTCTAATAGTTGGGCTACAAAGCATCAGTTGGTGGTGTCCATTGATTTTTGTGTGGACGCCATTTTCAGGACTTTTGTCACATGTTTTTTATTGTTTCACCTTAAACCCATGAATTGTATCCAGTCTGTAGCATGTTAGGGCTATAGCACATTAAATCGACACACTGAACTGGAAATGAAAGGATTACTGTCGAGTCTAGCTGTCAGTAAAACTGCTGATCCACGGTGCAGCTGAGGAGGCTTTGATCATTTTACTTCTGCTAGGCCATACTGTAATAAATATATTATATGAAATATTATATAGTCGTCTTTAATTTGAGCTATTCTAAGGAATTAACTAATCGAAAGGGTCAAAACCAAGACAGAGCCCACAACAAGAGGAACTGGACAATCTCATATAACACAATAATAAATCAGGATTAGTTCTATGATGATCTTAAAACAGTGCAATCTTTAAATATTCTGTACTCCTGTTGTACAGCTAGACATTTCACACCAAATACCACTGGAATACCAAAAATGTTCAAGCCAATCCTGGAGAGCTGTATTTCGTCAATATGTTTGTTTTTTATACTGGCTCTTCAATCAGCCCGATGCATGAGGCTGAGGAGGACACTGAGAGTCATTCAGCTCATGCATATTGTTGTTTCTAGCCTCATGGTTACAAATGACTGCACTAGATGGCAGTAGATAGCGGCTAAACACAGCCAAATAAGGAACTTAAAGAGTATAGTTTCTTTGCTGAGGTCTTCACGTCCCACCTGTTATTATCAGTGTTACCACAGTTACCTTGACAAAGTAATCTGATTACTAATTACTCCTTTAAGAAGTAACTTATTTAGATAAAGTAATAAGGTTAGATTTCAGGCTTATATTTTCAGACTTCCAGCAGCTGCCAACAACACAACAAATCACACCGGTTTTGCCAATCCTCACTTTACTGGAAGTGCATTTTAAGCTGGTGAGTCTGTCCTCAGCTGAAAACGCGACATGTCACAGACGTTACATCACTCCCCGAGACGCAAGAATAAAGCGAATATACAGTATATTTTTACTAAGGAAAATTACAAAATTGTGAAGTAAGTGAGTACTGGTTTGGAAATAGTAATGCGTTAGATTACTCGTTACTCAAAAAGAGGGTCAGATTAGAGCAACTAGTGACTAAAGGTGGCCACACGCTACAGGATTTTAAATCTTTTGAGACTAAAAAATCTGTGCACAGACTCCACACACTTAAGGACAGACATGAGGACACACATACACACACATGAGGAGTCCCACCACAGATCATGCCATGAGAGAAAGTTTGTATTGAGCCACGCCTCCTCAGGCTCAGAAAGACAAAAAATCTGGCTAAAAATCCTCTAGTGTGTGGCCAGCTTAAGTTACTGGCATCACTGGTTATTACCGAGTGTAGAGTGTGGAGTGAATGAAAAATGGCCCAATGTGAAGCACTGGGTGTCCTGTGAAAAGCACTACATAAGCCTATCTTTTAGCCATTTATCACATTGCTTTTGTGTCTAACTGGGTGTCTAATGGTGGACTATTGTAGGAGTTTATAAATGGAGGCATGTTTCCAACAACAGTGCAGTATTCCTGGTTGGTCTGTGATGGATATTTCCTTGTGGGGACATCAACAAAGGAAAATGAGTAGTGTTGTATTTCTTTTAGAGAACAACAAAAGCATTTCATTCATTTCTGTTTTCTCCATTCTCACTTTTGTTGAGTGTAGTGGTTATCTGTATTTGTCCAGTTGTGCAATTCATAAATATCAAACAACAGGGGGTTGTATTCAGAAACGCAAAGCTACAATGCAACAATTCCCTTATAAATAATGGGATTAACCAACAAGATTTATAAATGAAAGCAATGTAAACGTTAGTTCGATCAAATCAACTTTATTGTCAGTTCCAGAGAATTAACATTTTTGTTTCTCTCAAAACATTGATGAAAAAACGACTACAGTAGTAGCACTATACACAGACCAATATCAAATACACATGTATAGGGGGCAGAGTGAAGGGGAGAGTTCAGCTTCCTGACGGTCTTGTGGATGAAGCTGTCCTTCAGTCAGTTGGACCTGTCACTGGTGGAGTTCCATTCAGTGATTAAGGCGAGACAATCCAAGGGGATAGGGAAGAAAATGTATATCAATTTGACACTTGTGCTGTATATTACTGACATAAATATGATTTATTCATCAACGATATAGTCATTTTATCAATTCAAATAAAATAGAAATAAGGCATTTACATGCGTAAGAATGTAAATGCCTTGCCAGGTTTAAATGTATGAATTTTTTTTGTTGATATATATTAGTCACAAAGATTTGTTCAGAGGGGATTTTGGATATATTGTTTAGTTTTTTAATGAACTAGTTATTAGTGACAAAATCTGTAAAAAGAAAACTTCGCCTTGACTTTAAGGGTTCAAAACTAAATAAATCAGACTAGGAATTGAATATTGAAAAATCCCCCCGAACAAACCATCAAAATATTGTTAAGCACACAACAGGAAGGTTTGGAGTCTGTGGGAGCTACTGAAGTGGAGATGTTAATGTGAGAAAAATTCCTTTTGAGAAAATGTTCAATGACTAATTTCAATGTATAATTTCCCATATAGTTCTATGGAAAAATGTTGAGTCAGTGCAATAGACCCTTTCGCTGCTTACATCATCAGTGACATCAGCTGGAGGCAGGAAGTGAGCAAGAGAAATAAGATTAGAGACTAAAACTAGTGATTATAAGTGTAAAAATACAACTGAAAAATGTCGTCCTGTTGTGGCTTAAGGTGTAAGAACAAGAGGAATGACATTTGAGACGATAAAATAAGGTTTTATCTGATATTTCCAACAACAGTTAGACATTTGCTTATCGTTTCTATGACAACAGCTACAATGGAAATAGATAGGGATCTAGCTTTCCGCCTCCGGCTAAGCCCGGAGTGTTTACACACAATGAAAGGGTCTATAATTACACTCCTTAATGGAAATATTAGGTAATTTATTTGTTTCCAGGTGAAAGTTATATGTTAAAACAGCAAACTGGGCAAAAAAAAAAAGAGTTTTTCCTGCAGTGTCTTCCCTTAATTAAGTAAACATCGGGTTTTCTTATTATGGACATACAGTAAATAACCAAAAGAGCACCAAATAAACTTTGAATCGTCATTTTGTACCATAAAAGAATGACTCACCCCCTTCTTCTTCTTCTTCTTCTTCTTCTTCTTCTTCTTCTTCTTCTTCTTCTTCTTCTTCTTCTTCTTCTTCTTCTTCTTCTTCTTCTTCTTCTTCTCTGTACAGTATCACCTCAGTCTCTGGCTGTGTCCGAATGTCCACACTATTCCCTATATAGTACACTATATAGTAGATACGCCATTTTCTAGGGGTGTCCGAATGTCCAGAGAGAAAAAAAGTAGTGCACTGAAAATTTCCCACAATGCATCTCGAAAAGTAGTGAGCAGTGATGGTCACTAAACCGGTCAATATAGACCACAATGCACTGCGAGTGTCTGACGTGACCAGCGGACAGCATCAGGACTCAACACGGATGAATGAAACGCTTCAGAAAACACGGCTTTAGTGGCGAGTTGTGGATTATTTATGAATAAAA
>OMNZ01021129.1:3294-14043 GCA_900303255.1 Lesueurigobius sanzi | reverse complement strand
ATCACGATAACGATATATTTGACGATATAATTGACAACGGATAAAATATTTCATATATCATAATATTTGATCTACTCAAGCAGCATTCAATTCATTTTACGTATAAGCAACTGCACCTAAAGCTGGTCCAGACTTCAGGCAAAATCAGCTGATTGTGCATGCTAATTATATAGCATCCACAACGATATAAAAAATGACGATGATATCCAAAACTCATACCGGTATATAGATATACGATACGATATGGCTCAGCCCTAGAGTCAGCGCTAAGCAGCCAATCACAGCCAGAAGCACTGCGGTTGGAGACGTCTAAATATTAAAATCCATCACTAAAGTCATGACTGTCTGATGTCTGAGATAAGCCTTCTCTTAGTTGGCTTGTTTTTTGAGACAATGGTCTCATTTAAATCTCATTTCCGTTGTCCATTTTGTCATTGGCTGAAGCAACTGTCAATCAAGCAGTTGGCAGTGACGTGGCGCAGTGACGGGGCACGTTTTTTCTTAAAAAATTCTAAATAAATAAAAAGTTGTTTGTTTTCTATGCTCAAATGGCGGCGGAACGAGGCTGGATTACAGACATTTCTCTCATTCATGTGACTTGGCGCTACTTTAATATGGACTACGTTTGTAAAATAGGGGATAAACATCGCAGGAGACTCCATAGACATGGGCCAGGATTTGGAGTAGAGTTTGCGGAGCAGGAGCATCTTGTCTGGGCACAGACGGATCACACACAGACTCTGAGGCTCCTGCAGCTCGCTAAAGGAACATCAGCTTGTGGCAACGACAGAAAGGGACATATTGGGACTTCTAAGGGACAATTCCTCAGATGAAGACAACGCAAAGTAAGCAATTTAAGCTTTTTCCTCGAGAATACTGTTAGAAATTATCACACATTTCCAGTACGGAAAATAAACTGTGCCGCGGCACACGCCCACTGAATATCCTGAAAATCCACCCGGTTTTCAAACACAAAATGTACGCTTTTAACATGGAGAGGCTTCTCCGTGATGTCAACTAACAGATTCTGCAAAAAAGCGAAAGCACTCATTTTCAAAAAGTCTCTCTTTCGGTCCCTAGAGCCAATCTTGTGCTGGCAGGTTGCGGAGGGTTTTGTTGTGCGCCGCCACATATAATATATTATTGTGATGACAGAATATAGAGTCATGTGGTGCTCACCTCCCTGATCATCTGGTGGAGGTTGTGTTCTAGCACGTACAGGTGGTCGTCTGACTTGGCCCTCTCAGGAGGGGCTCGCTGGTTCTTCTTCTCCCCCGACGAGTGGCACAGGGAGATGGACAGCTGCAGACCTGCCAGGATCATCATAGTAACACATCACCAAACTGCTCTAAAGCCAGGAGAAACATGCTGCTACTTTAGGGAGCGATTCAATTCAGTCTAAAGTGCAATGTGTAAACACTTCCTGGAGCATTATCATTTGAGAAAAGAGTGAATACGGAAAAACAAATAAAATAATCATATACGTTTCAGAGTATGTTGTGGATGTTTCGCCTTCCAGACAATCAGAGACCAGCGGTGGAAAGTAACAAAGGACTTTGTTAAAGTATGTGTAAAAAGTACAAAATTGAGAAACCATTACTTTACACTGGTACACCGCATGATATTTTGGATTATACTGCCCACAATACAAAACATGCTCCTAAAGACCAGCTAGACACAGAAAATGTGTTTTTCTTTTATTGGATAATCAAAGAATGTATTTGGATGACGATTTAACGCATTTAAATGTGATTTGTCTGCCTTTAGTCCACATCTCCATGGAGACGACATGAAGACGTACCAGTACCCAGTAAAGTTACAGTCAGGTCTAAGGAGAGGAGCCGCTCACAGCAAATATATTGGCATTTTTAGCTATTTTTCAACGATAAATAAATATCTGTAATAAATGAAATGCTTGTATTTTATTGTATTTACCGGGTGAAATGTTACGCAGTACAGCATTAAGTAAAGAGATTAGACTTATACAGAATTTATTGATCCACAGGGAATTTGCAGTGGTTTAAATAGTAATCTTAAACAAACAAAATAATAAAATGTGTGAATTAGTAGAAAAAAATCAGGTTGAAGCTTCTATTTGTAGTATTTTGTTTGTTTGAGAGATAAAGTGCTCAGGAAGTCAGTACTACAAAAGTATTTTTTTGGGGAAGGTGCTCTTTAGTGTTTGGGGATCAGAAAACTTTTGTTGACTTTGTTGGAGCCGATACATTTTCTCTTACATTTTGTTTGTTTATTTGTTTGATTGGGACAGTGCATGCACATGAGAACGCATGTAAACACACCACTCCAGATTGTAGCCATGGGCTAATTTCCATCGGTTGTCCCACATTCGCACTCACAAACACATTCTCATTCATCCTGATCTATTGTACATGTTTTTTTAGTGGTAGAGGAAACTGGAGCACCCGGAGGTGCCTGGCCCGGCCTCGAACCTGGAACCTTCTAGCTGTGAAGCACGAGCACTAACCGCTGTGAATACCAGAGCAGCTGATGCTGACCTGGAAATGGCTGAGAGATGATCTGGTTTTTGACCACGATGTGAGGGATCTGGGACTTGATCTGGACGGCCTCCCTGGACAGCTGTGCGAAGATCTCCTTACACAGCAGCACATTCTGAGCCGCCTCCAGCTTCACGTGCCACGGCTGGGCTCCTGAAGGAACAGCATAAGGTCTATAGCGGAGTCTGAGAGTAAGGACACAGTCGGCATCTGTGGCCACGATCTACTCCGCTGCTTACACATGGAAGTGCTTCACATGGGACAAACAAGTGATGAAGCTCAGAATAAACTAAAATTAGCGATATGCTTATAATAAAACATAACTAATAATAAGCAGGAACTTCATTGACATGTGACAGCAATTTATAAATTCCTTTATAAGGCATTAACAAAATCCTGTGTGCGTGTTAAAAAGCCATGAAGAACATAGATACAGAGGGCAACTTGTCATAATGGGTGTAACCTCGCCAAGGGGGAAAATAGGTATATTTAAGATGAAGAGCGCCTCGCCTGTATTCCAGACGAGACCAGGCGGTGGAAGCAGTGGGCAGAGAAAGGCGGCTGGAATCAAGTCGGACACATCAGGCCCCAAGACCAGAGGCCGCCTCAAATCACGCAGCATCTCACTGGAAGCACGGGTCTTGCGTTTGTTTGAAATATTTGTGAATAAAACAATTTTAAAAGTCTGTAATGGCATTTGCGTTTCCCATAAACACCACAAACGGACACTTCCTCATCAGAGCAAAGAATTCAAGGTTCCTTTTACAAAGTTTAGCACAGGATTAAAATGATAATAAAGGCGACAATAAAGCTTTACTCAAAATACTTTTTTTAATGTTACTGTATCTGTACTGGACAACATCCTGGCACTTTCTGTCAGATATGACACATTTCTGCTGATCTGCAGTGATGAGAAAAGAGGAGGGAGGAGTTTCTGATCAACACAGACTCAGACCCAATCATCTTGTAGTTCAGGCAGGTAAGCTAGAGAAAAGCAACTTTGGCCGCCTTGCTCTCGCGTCAGAGCAAAATCCAACCGACATGCACGGCTCGCCCCGCCTGGCTCATCTTAAACACACCTAATAGAACAGCATGTTTGGGAACGCCCTAAACAGTGACATTGCAAGCTACAGTGAGGGTAAAACAAAACAACCCCACCCCGAAACGGTCATTGTCAAATCAGGCCTCCTTGCAACCGTTACTGTGTAAGCAGGGTTGGCAGTTGGCAACGAGCCAGACTAGGGGGCGTGGCCTAGCAAGGGGGATGGAAGCTTGTTATGGGAATCACTATTTTTCACTGTTTTTGTATATTTTCTGGCAGACTAAAAGCAAATTTACCTCACACAAATAAAGTTGAGTCAAAATAGGGTTATAAATGTTTTGACACAGTCTTACATTAGAAAATTAAGCAGATTGTTCAGTAAAAGTGTAAAACCGGTACTCAAAGCAAACCATTAGCATGTAGCATGATGCTAACGTCAGCATTATGGTGAATTGGGTCGTTGAACACCTTTGTTGCTATTCATGTCTCTGTATCTTTATTTGCTTGAACATACAGTTCATCCGTAATTCAACATTTGCTAAAATAGTTGTGGAGCAGGTGGAAAGTTGACCTATTTTGGTGCTTTATATTCCCCCTCACTGTAGCTTCCAACGGGACAAACGTTTGTGGGCGTTCACAAAGATGCCGTCTGTATCTATATCCGTTGCACCTATAAAATGCATATAATGAGAGATTTATTAATGAAGGATCAAAATAGCACATGACGGATGTTTTATGGCACTGTCCTTCAAAATGACAAGAGAGAAATAATCCTGAGCAGAACCACTGCCCCATGTCCATTAGCTTTGAGCCGTTAGCTGATGCACTGATAATGGTCATCAGAGACACTCCTCTTTTGTTCATATGCAAAATCTGAAGTAGCACTGGCTTTTCTGACTTAGTTATCCTATGTACGGTGTGTCAACAAAGTACATATATTATATGTACTACTGAAAGCAGGATAACTCTCCCGCAGCCACAGTGGTTTGAGTATGGTGGGTGTAATGTTACCTGCTTTGGTCTTGGGCTGCCTCCTGAACAGACTGATGGTTCCCAGGTCACCAATGTCAGGAGATTGTTTCTGGATAGACACCTGCAGACACATGCTTGTGAAACTCCTGGGCACACATGAAAAACACTAGATCAGTGGTTCTCAACTGGTGGCTCGGAGAAAGATTTTCAGTGGGTCGCGAGTCTTTCCCTGGGACTAGGGCTGCATAAAGTCATATCTCGATATTTTTGGGCTGAATGGAGATATACGATATAACTCGATACTTTTTTTTGAACATCTGAATGTTTGTCTGTTCCACTAATCAGAGCCATGGACCTGATTTATTTCCCAATCAAGTTTAGCCAGACATTATTAAGGTAAAGTACAACTATAAACCAAAATGTATGATAAATAAATACTATTAAAGATTTAGTTTCTTGGGTTTAGTGTTTTTAAACACTTAGACTTAGTTATGTTATTCACAGGCTGTAGATTATATTTGGCTCTAGGGGGCGGGCCTAAATGAAAACTTACTAAAAGCCGCACTTACTCCACATTATCGCTCATGTTTTGTGGCTGGTGGGTCCAGCCTGGATCGCACTGGCGACCACACGGGAGCCCCGCACGGTATTTGGCGGAAGACTCATCCTGTTTAAGTTTTGGACCGACCCTTAATGAGTGAAACCGTGTGGCTCAAACAGCGCTGTGGAGTGTTTTTACAACACGGGGAACAATTAGCCAGAGGTTTCCCAGAGCACTGTGTGCCTCAGAGCAGCGAGAGACGGGGAAAAATGCGGAGAAGAGGCGCCACAGCGTGAGAGATGCAGGGAATGAATAGCTGAGGAGAGAGAGCCTTTTAAAGCACTGACATTAGTGCAACTCTAGCACTGATAAGAGGACAGTTTAGGCAAAGGGGTCTGTTGCCCCGGGCCCCAGGACCTGTTATTTTTTTATATAAAAAATCATTGAATATTGCAGTTAAATGCAATTTCCAACTAAAAATCTACTCAATAAGTGAAAATTATTTGATTTTGTGAATTTAAATATTTACCTATGCGCACCTCCCCCGCTCGAGAAGAAAATGGTTTGGCCCAGCGACGCACTGTACGTGGCATACCTGCGTGTGTGCCGGTGAGCACTGACATTCACATACTGCCCGCGGAGGAGAGAGAAGGAGAAGGGGATGTGTGTGGGGAGCAGCCAGCGTGGTGGACAAAGTGTGAGCCTGGCGCAAGTTGGTGGCGCCGCGTGCACTGTAAAGTTTAAAAACCTACTACGGGTATGTAAAATATCCACCAATGAAACAGTACAGAAGAGTTGCAGCGCTACAGCAGAGGTACTTGTTGAGATGAAGATAGGAGCGTGCCCGGGGAAGGAGGAGGCGTGCCTATATTTTCAGAAACTAAATAAAATATGCAGGAATTAAATATAGGAAAAATCCCTCTGAACAAACATATTTTGGAGTCTGTAGCAGCTACTAAAGTGGAGAGGTTGTCGACACAATGAGAGAAAAATGCTTTTGGTTATTGAAGTTACAATCTTCCATGTAGTTCTATGGAAAACGATGAATAATTAGACTTCTTATGTTTAAGATTAGGTCATTTAGTTGTTTCCAGGTGAAAGTTTATATGTTAAGAGTAAACTGAACCGAAATTGTAACCTCAACATTGAAAACATTGAGTTTTGCATGTAGTGTCTCCCCTTAAACACCACAATACATCAAAGTTACATAAAAACAGAATGGACAGTCGACAAGAAGAGGCTGCGAAGCAAAGTCCCACTAATTCAAGAGCCATCAACAAAGCCATCTCAGCAATTATCCACCTGTGGATCATCCACTAAATCGATGATGCCAGTTATGAAAAAATATATGCTAAGATCAACTAATCATGCATTTCCCTCATTCCGGTGACCAATACTATTGTCCACTGTCACTGCAGTAGCACTGTCAACAAAATATACTTCCAAAACTTACTTCCTTACTTACTTCTTATACTTCCAAAAATCATACATTGCGGTAGTACTCATTCACCAAATTTCCTTTATTATAATAGTTTTAATGTGTTCCTTGAATGCCATGATAGTTCTTGACTTTTTTATTTCTTTGTTTAGAGTTCCACAAATCTAGATCGATGTTATGATGTTCATGTTTTCAAAGGGTAGAATTGATTGCAGTCTTTATAATTTGTTATTGTATCCATTAAATTATGAGAATTATGTGCTTGCTTGTGAAGCTTTTGTTATAATTTCTATATGTTTCTACAGCATTTAGAATATTTGTGGAGCGTGTTCCTTCCTGAGGGAACACTTGCAGGGACCAGAGGATTTGGATTTGAAAATACAACGCGCCCATAGATCTCTAGCACACAAACCGCCGCCAGATGCACACCCAAGACCCATAGTTGTTAATTTTCAGGAATACACAAACAAAGACCTGGTCCTGAGGGAGGCATGGAAGAGAAAAATCGACGTGGGCCCCAGACGCATTGACTTTGACCACCACAGCTGAGGTAGTCAAGAGGCGCAAAGAATACAACGCCATCAAAAAAATCCCCCCCCCCCCCGACCCACCAACGGGTCGATTTGTAGATAATCCACAGGTAGATAATTACTGAGATAACTTTCTTACTGGCTCTTGATGTAGTTCGTGGGGACTTTGCTTCGCAGCCTCTTCTTGTCGAGTGGCCATTCTGTTTTTGTGTGGCTTTGATGTGTGTTGTGTGTCCCCTTTTTAGTTTTGTTTTTCCTATTTTATGTGTTGAAGAAATAAAAAATAAAAAAAAACAATGCGTTTTTTTCTTTTTAAATCACTTGCTCCTGGCTGTCCATCGCTTTTGGTCTGAATGTACGATCAGATTGTCAGCCTTTAAGGCTTATTTATTCAATTGATGCTTATTCAACAATAATTGTGTGTAAAATACCATATTATACAAGTCTTATTTTGGGTCACGGCTTGTCATACTGGGGTGATGGTGGGCCCTGACGTCGTACCGGTTGAGAACCACTGCACTAGATGACCTGAAGGAGTGAGGAGGTCCAGACCTTGATATAGGCGGATCCCTCCAGGTCACTGGGGATCTGCACATTCAGAGGGCAGTAGTCCTCTGGGACCTTCTTATCCAGGTCAATGTCTGTGTTCTTTATGACCTCGAATGTGCCCTGGTGAAGGAACAGGGAGCCTGCAAAGGTACACAATGGATTAAATGTACTCTGTATGTGCTATCTGAGCTCACAGCAGAACAAGTGCAGTATATGAAGAGTTCTTTTGTAAGAAACAGATAACACAGACCAGCGCTGCGGTAGCTCAGGTCCCCCAGGATCTTGTCTCCCACTTTGCGGAGCTTCCACTGGGAGCGTAGTCGCAGCAGCTCGGAGTTGAAGTCCCTCTGGCGCCGGTTCTCCAGGTTCTCTGCCACAGATTTACTGAGCTTCTCAGCCCCTCTCAGGAGGAGCTGAGCCGCTGTGGCCAAGGAGCGCTTCTTACTGATGAGCTGGAACACCTGCGGGCTCTAAAGAATGGAAAGGTCATTTGGACTAGGGCGGAACAGTTCAGGCCACGTGAGGGCAGTTTGGTTTGGTTAAAATAGGGGTGTCAAACATACGAGAGGATTTCATCTGGCCCGGGGCTTAAAAAACTCCTATTACAGGGCGCAGACAATAATATCACCTGACACGTATCTATTACTTAACTAATCGAGTCAATGTAAGGTCAGCCAAGATAGAAACATATGCCGTTCAGTTCATGGATGGTTGTGACCCTTAACTCAGTTTTCCCACGGAGTCAAATGACAGTGGTTCAATCCCAGTATCCATAAGTGCAGTGGTTCTCAACCTTTTTTTCTCGCAACCCTCAAAATGATAACTGCTGGTGTTTCGCAACCCCCAGATCACATGTTTTCCATTCAAACTACATAGAAAATATGCCTTCAATATGATCTGGCGACTCCATGAAATTATCTCCCGACCCCCAGGTTGAGAACCACTGCATTAGTGCATACTGTCATTGTGTCCTTGGGTAGTCACTTCACCCTTCTTTTCCTCCAATACAAGTAAATGAATAGGCACGGTGGCACAGTGGTTAGCGGAGACTGTCCTCCAAAAGAAAGCATGCAGAGTCGTTACATGACAAGATCCTAAATTACTGAACATGTAAAAACACTCTACAACAACAACTCTAACCCATTCCTGTCAGGAGTTATGCAATTTTAAATAAATAATTTAAATGCTCAATCCAGCTGCTACAGGGCAGGCAACATTTTAAAAATAGGAAGGAATTCCACACTTGTCCAGCAGAGGGCATTGACACCGTCTTGTGGCCATACTGCCTTTGCTTTGCTTGGCCAGCCAGACTACACGCTTTACAAGGCATGTAGTCTGGACATGAGCATACTCTCTGTAAGTTCAGAAGGGTGTGATTGACAGATCGATTAACCAATCAGAGAAAGGCATGGTCCGACCAACACGGCGGCTTAATGTGTGCAAAAACATTAAATTTAACAAGAAATATTGCACTGAAAATTATCCTCTTCAGCCAAATCAACAGGTGATCTACTAAACTATTTTAATAAGAAGTTAGAACTTTAGAAAGTCCATTCAGAATGATACGCAATTTGAGTGTTCTGACTTCCGCATTTAAGCACCACGTTTTAAATCTGCCTCTATGATTGGTCCGATAGTCGCTCATTCATGCAACGATGGGCTGCGAGCAGCCGTCCAGACGGTTCTCCTTTTGAGCAGAAAGGAGGAGCGTATGGCTGGCCAGGGTAGCCTTTGCTATGCCTGATCAGATTTCTGAAGCTAAGCAGAGCAAGACCTGGTCAGTACTGTAATGGGGGCGGGGCCTCGTCAGTACTTGGATGGGCCCCACTGGGAAACAATTTATTTTTGTACCTCACACAGACATCAATCAGTGTTTGAGGGTAAATAAATAAAACAATGGATAAATAAATATAATACATTGAAATTAATACTAGCTTTAAAATTGCGAGTACTGTTTCAAAGTAATAATGTTCAAACTTTGTTTATTTGTGTCATTGTGTATTAAGACTGATTAAAATATAATATGGTCATCTAAAATGCACCAGATTGCACTAAATTACATTTGTGTAATTCATAATTTCCTGAGGGAGGACCCCCAGACCCCCCAAACAAATAAATTCTGCGGCCTGTAGGTGCATTTCGGCCCACGACCCAAAATGAGTTTAATATCCCTGTGGGTTAAAACATCCCCCACCGGTCTGTGTTTCTGGTAGTAGGCTCTGGACCCTGTTGGGAGTGGCCATCAGAGGTAGCAGTGAAGCTACGTTCATGCCGGTTAATGCCGAGGAAGAAATATTTCTAGATAATTTTACTTTTTTTTTAAACTTTCAATTACACCTCTCTGCCAATTTTAACAACTCATTCTGCTGTAATATAGTGTTGGATCTTACTAAATGCCTTTCAAACAAAAATACATGTTTTTTTAATTATCTAAGCAAGTCTCCAACCTTGCTATCAAGCTAGCTTTGTTTTGCTTCATTTCTAGCTCAAATTTAAGTTGGCGTTCTCACAGACCACAGCACTAACGCTAAAGCAATTCAGAGCTTGGTTAAATATGATCAAGTCATAATTGTTTCTACTTTTAGACTTTAGTAGTATTCGGTGGAGCGCATTTTTCCTCATCTAAATCCTACATGTCTGTGCGTATGAGAGCTTCCCCCTCACCCCTCCCAAACTGCTCCAACAAGCAAAGCGCTCCAGACACCAGTCCTGAAGTGGTCTGATTTAGGAGCAGTTTGGTTTGTTTTTGGCTGTTGAAACAACAGTAAAACGATCCGCTCAGTCCCCTGATGATATCTGGCTTATGAGAAAATGAAAACCATTTGGCTCCACTCTTGTTTTATGCCATGCGTCTAAGTGAATCATGTTATTTTATGATTTAGCACATTTTTGCATAATCATGGCTGTGCTATGAGGAGCATTGTCTTCTGGGTTTATGTTAAATACTTGCTACGGTAAATAAAGAGGTCTCCATATAGTTTCCACATATCACACTTCTAACCCAGCCCAGCCCAAGGCGCAATTGTTGGATTCACCCGTATCTACTCTACCCTGGAGGTCTTGCTTGCTTTTCCACATGACCGGTGGACTACTCTTTAGGGGGTGGGGTTTACCGGCCGGCGGCACCGCAAAGTAATAATGGAAGCAACTGCTAATGCCAT
>OMNZ01021119.1:0-26748 GCA_900303255.1 Lesueurigobius sanzi | reverse complement strand
TAAAGTAACGTCATTTGTAGTGAAAATAAGGAAGGACACCTGTGTGGTGTCCGAGGCACAAAGGATACATACATTACAATATAGGTAGTGTGAAGTAAATATTCTAGATCGGAATTGGCCTGGGATCAGCTGCCTTTGGTGTTGTCAAACCGATTTCAATGTAGTGTTTGTGTGTAATGGATAACCTTTTATCGCCGTGCCGACTTGTTGATGTTCTGTGTATTTATTTGCTGAAAGACGCGTAACAACATACCTAGGATACTGAAAGAGTGAAACCTGTTCTGATGACTGGTACACTGTGCCAATCCTTTAAGGAGAGCTTTTCACAGTAGGCTAATCCTCGACTTTGGGGGAATGGTTTGGCGATTACTACTTTGAAGATGTGACTCTTTGTTTGGTGCCTGCAATCGTTCCAAAATACATATTTATTTTTCTGTGGGGATTCCTTCCAGTGTTTTTGTGCAGTGTAATGCTTCATTGTGAGCTGAAAGCATAGAACAAATAAACAGTACATCAATAACCAAAATCCCTAAACCAGCATGAGACCATTCTCAGTCATGTGACTTTTGGTTGGCAATGAGCTATTTGGAACTCCACCCACCACTAGGAGTTCCTGTTACCGTTCTATAACTAACTATCATATCATTTGTTCATTCATTTGAGGCGCTGAAGAATGCTGTGATAGACATATTGGTTCACTCTGTACATTTCACCTACATTGGAGCCAGAAAACAGCCACGTAAAGGATATCTATGGGAAGTTCTGCTACAGAGTTGGAAAGACCTTTCAGAAGAATATTTGATGATTTCCATGTAACACTGCAACACAACAAGAGTCTTCAGTTGTTACACCCTCCAGAGGTGGCTACATTGATGAGTCAAAGGTTTCAATGGCCTCTCCTCGAACCGCCACCTTATCGTGGTGGAGGGGTGTGAGCACTCGAATGATCCGAGGAGCTATGCTGTCTGAGGCATTATGCTCCTGTTAGGGTCTCCCATAGTAAACAGGTCCTAGGTGACGAGGCGGACCAAGAGCAGTTCAGAAGCCCCTTATGATGAGAGACCATCAAGGCCGGTTACGTCACCCAGAGGTGAAGGAACGTCCTCCCGTGGACCCACCACCTGCAGGAGGAGCCATAAGGGACTGGTGCAGAGTGATCCGGGCAACTTGGACTGCTCCCCTCGCGACCCAGCAACGGCTAAGCGGAAGATGATGGATGGATGTTTCAATCAATCAACCAATCAATCGATCAGTGCTTTACATATTAAATTCCCGTAACTTTCCAACTCACCCCAACCTATTTATGATACATTCCCCACACATAAACGATACACAGACAACAATCACCTATTTAAACACACATGCATAATGCGCACACACACACACACACACACACACACCCCTACACTCACGCACCCACTAGAAAGATAAAATGAGAATGAATAGAGATGAACCCAAGTTAAACACCATCAAAGGAGCCTTCTGCATCTGAACATTTATATCAGGTTCATAGGATAAAAGCAGAACTGAAAGATTTGAAAGCCCAAGACCATTAAAACATTAGAAAAACATTAAAAGAGCCATAAAATCAATCCTGGAACACACTCTGAGCCAATAAAGTGATTGTAAACCCGGTGTTATGTGGGCCTGAATTAATTTTGGTTTATAAATGGATTCATTATGTCCAGTTTATTGAGCAGTTTGAAGCAGAATCAACAAACTACTTGTATATATAAATAAGTTATTTTTAATATCACTATTGACAATGACATTAATCTTAATAGCTGTGTTATAGATGTGCATATAGTTTTATATTTGGATATATTATATTTATTTTATATCTTTTGTTTAATTGTTTTTCTGATTAAACTTCCTATCATTCAAGTCATTAAATGCAATCATGAACTCTATTGAAATGTTCTCATTACTTATGCCCCCCTCCCTTTCCAATCCCTTTCACAGCTTTGTTGGATGCATTGACGACAAATGGGAGCTCTGCAGGAAATGGCGCTTATCGCAGGAGACCAACAGAACATTCACAAAGCACTGGTGCACAGCCACAAAGAGAGGGTCAGGAATCAGGAGGACCAGAGTCAAAAGCCTTCACCAAAGATCAAGTGGATGGTGTTCAGAGGTGAGTTGTCAATTCTTCAAAATCTTATTACACCCTGTACTACATAATTGGCCACAAAGCATGGAGCCAGAGAAGAAAGGCAATTGTTTCTTGGATCTGACATTCAAGATGATTTTTACTATAGTATTTCAGTGTTAGAAGTAGTAAGTTGGCATAAATACACTTTACACTACTATACAAAGTTATACATTGACTAATGACTAATTTCTTTATTTGTTTCAGGATAAAAGGATGTAAAGATTACTATGACGTTCTGGGTGTCAGTAAAGAGGCCAGTGAAGATGAGTTAAAGAAAGCCTACAGAAAACTAGCCCTCAAGTTTCATCCAGACAAAAACCATGCTCCAGGAGCAACTGATGCCTTTAAGAGTGAGCATAATACATTATATTTTAAAAAATTACAAATACAAAGTTCTAATTTCTAATGTTCCTTCTTTAGAGATTGGTAATGCATATGCAGTCCTCAGTAATGTGGACAAACGGCGGCAGTATGACCTGTCAGGAGGGGAGGAGCCTAGCAGCCCCACTCAATCACACGGAGGAGGTTTTGACTTCCACAGAGGCTTTGAGGCAGACATCACCCCTGAGGACCTCTTTAATATGTTCTTTGGTGGCGGCTTCCCTTCTTGTTAGTAAACAACTGTTCAATGCAAAAACTCTCACTCAGACTCCACACCCTCAATGTAACATTGATTTCATCTTTTCTGTTTACAGCAAGTACACATACGTTCAGTAATGGTAGATCTAGTTACAGCCATCACACAGATGGGCAAGAAAGAACCAACGATAGAGGAGATGTAAGTATATTCATTGCTAACTGGAACTTCGATTTTACAAAATAATAAAACACCATTTTTATAACCAATCAAATAAACCTTAATAGAGGTGACATTGTGAAGAAGGGGAATTAACTACAAAAACAACTGCATATAAAATGTGTCTTGGCTGAGGTTACAGTTGCAGAAAGAGATGTGTGTGTATGATCTTAGGATAATGGATATTGGATCATTTTCACTTGTGTATAAACAATGATGACTTACAACAGCTGAGCAGAAATCTTTTCATTCCTTGTTTATTCCATAGGGTGGTTTCTCGATGTTCATCCAGCTGCTGCCCATCATAGTTCTAATTTTAGTGTCAGTGCTGAGCCAGATGATGGTTTCTCCTCCACCTTACAGTCTCTACTCTCGACCGTGAGTACATACTGCACAGTAGTGATCAAAGTAATAGCAGTGCACTGAAAAAAGCAGATACATTTTTCATAGTTCTATGGGTAAAGACATGTATGTCATTTCTATTTGTGCTTGATTTTCTTTTCTCCTGAGATGGAGTGATTAAAAAATAAGTCCATTGCTTGTGAAAATAGTTTCTAACAGAAGAATGATCCATCTGCCTTTTCTTTGCACACTTTAACAGTGATATACTAATTACACATTGCTAGTACTGCCCAAATTTAAATCTTCAGTGTATTCGGCTAACCACACTCTTGAATCTTTGCATCTATTCTCAGGTCCACAGGTCAGACCATAAAGCGGCAAACAGAAAACCTACATGTTGACTATTATGTCACTAAAGATTTCAAGTCTGAGTACAAGGGCTCTGCGCTTCAGCAGATAGAGAAAAATGTTGAAGAAGATTATGTCTCAAATGTTAGAAATAATTGTTGGAAGGAGCGACAAACAAGTAAGTCCTTTTGATTGACAGATTGACAGTACCATAACATTTTAACACTTCTTTTTAAATCTGTTTTTCAGAAACGGATCTGCTGTATGCTGCTAAGGTCTACAGAGATGACCGAATGCGAAAGAAAGCAGAGCTTATGACCATGGACAACTGCAAAGAGCTGGACAGATTAAATAGCCTTTTTAGAGGTGGATGAGCTGGACTCTGTGGAATAAATTAAATGTATATAAATAGATGTTTGTATCATGTTTAGGAGGAGAAACGTGATTAACTTATGTAGTCCTAAGGACATTTTTTTTTTTATACTTTCTTTGTCTCTAATATTTCTTCTTCCACCAGGAGTGACATTTTTAAATCTTGATGAAACCGCTTAACGCTGTAGATTTTATTATACATTTTTTTCCCCACCTGTTTCTTGGAAACAAGAATAACAGGACTCTGGATTACAGGATGTTAACAACTATTGGGAAATGAAGGATTGTGAACATCTTTGCCTGATTTGTAGTTATTCATAATGCCTCAAACACTTTATATTGGTCAGAAAGTATCGACAGTAAATATAGACCTAACAGCCTATATCCATTAAGGTGGTCCTTTATATTAGTTCCCCTGACACCGACTTGAATCTATTTCTTCCTCTTGAATCTTGAATGAAGACATTTTATATTCACTCCAAAATGTGTAGTGTACACTGGACTTTTAAATATGTTAAAAATGGTTTATTTCTGAATGTTCTTGCAATTCCTTGGAGTTCTTTTAGTATAATGAAGGAACATTTTAATTAATGCTTGAATAATCAAATAAAGTCATATTTACATGAACGAGCACTTTTTTTTTAAATTATTATTATTTTTTTGCTTCTTTGTGATTTGTCTACGTCAGCGATCACATGACTGCTTAAAGCCCGGAAGTGAAATGCAGTCATTCGCCAGTATGACGCCGCCAGGTAATCTTAAGGCAGTGGGCTCGTAGGTCCTTGGTTTATTGTGGATACAAATGGGTAACAGTTTAATAAAAAGCTGATATGCCTTCAGAGGTATTTGAGCGGGGAATTTAACTCACTTTTTCCTACGAAACATTTTCTAGTTCCACGACACCAAGGCTATGCCTTACCGCAACTACATATGTGTTTTCGTGCTGAGTTTCTGTTGCATGACGCGCCAGTGCGTCTCTGCTTACAAACAAGAACCAGAGACTCCAGACTGGAGACTTACTCTAAAAACTATCCGCAACGGCATACACAAGATCGACTCAGTCCTAAACGCAGCCCTGGATCTGTTTGGGGGCGATGACGGCTTGTGTCACTACAGGTGCAATGATGGTAAGATTTGTTTATAGCCTCAAGTCTAATATTGGTCAAAACATTATGTTCTCTAAACCTATACTTTTTGCTACCAAAAACTAAGAAAGCAGCAAGTGGCACAGATTTTAATAAAATCATATGTTCTATTCAGTGTTGCCTGAGATAAAGATGTTCTGTTCCGTGTTTATCTAAGCTAAAGATAACAAAGTAGAAAAGACAAAGACCTCACCACCTTTGCTCCTCTCTCAGGGTACACGCCAGCGCCTCGCCCTGGTTACAAGCAGCCACCCCCCAATGGATGTGGGTCCCCTCTCTTTGGATTTCAGGTAAACTGTTACTAACTTATGTTATTACATTGCATTGTAGTGCAGTGTGTCAGATTTTGTGCTCTATATGAAATTGCTTCATCTGTTAGTGTTACAACTATAAAGTGGTTAAAACGTGTGATTTATCTTTTTAGTTTGACATTGGGATCCCATCCATGACTAAATGTTGCAACCAACATGATCGCTGCTATGACACCTGTGGTCAGGAGAAGCAAGATTGTGATGAGCAGTTCCAAGATTGTCTTGAGACCATCTGCAGAAATGTGCAAAACACTCTTGGACTGGCCCAGAGTGTTCAAGGTAAGATAATAATCATAAATACATATAGACAGACTTTATTTATCCACAAGGGAAATTGTGTTGTCACAGTAGCTCGAATAGTATCTTACAATAAAAGTAACAATCTTAAAATGACAATAACAAAATAATAAATGTGAGAATAGAATAAAGAAAGAAATCTGGAGGTACTCTGGAATATACATATCTGAGAATATGTACACATTTAAAAGTATAAAATACAGAGATAAGATGCTAAATACTAAAAAATGGAGTGATAGAACTTTGACATTTTCAATATACATTATACAATATAAACAAAGACAAAGCAGATAAACATGAAGTCTGTTTAAATTAACTATGACATGGAGGTCAGAGTTATCCATCACAGAGCGGTGAGTTATTGTACAGCAGTATGGAGTATGGTATGAATGTGCTCTTGTAACGCTCACTGTGGCAGCGGAGCTGTAGGAGTCGGTTAGAGAAGGAGCTTCTTTGCTCCTCTATAGTCCAGCGGAGTGGATGTGCAGGATTGTCCATGATGGAGAGCAGTTTGTCCAGTGTCCTTCTGTCTCTCACTGTCACAAATGACTCCACCTGTCCAGCTTTACGGATCAGTTTGTCAATCCGGGATATGTCCCTTTTGGTGGTGCTGCTCCCCCAGAAGACCACAGCAAAAATGTTTATTTATTTTATTTGTTTATTTTATATATATTTTGTTTTATTTGTGCTCATGAGTTTACATAGCCTTTTAATCTTTTGGCCATTTTTCATAGAATATGAATGATAATAATAACATGAAAATCTTTTTTCCACTCATGGTTAGTGGTTGTACAAAGCCATTTATTGTTAAAAAACTGACTTTACTCTTTTGAAATTATAATTAAACGGAAATTACTCAAATGTCCCTGATTTTTACATCAGGGACGTTTTACATGATGACCTTCAACAACTGGAAAATTGTTCAGGAGCAAAGAAAAACTCACTTCAGTTGAAATACAGGACTCTAATATAATTAATAATTGGACTCTCTGAAAAAATTGTTTGTTTCAAGATGTACAATATGTCAACTTTTGATCAGGGACATTTGGAAAGTTTCTAGTTGAAAAGCGTAAAGCGCTTTTTTATTTATTTATTTTTTACTATAAATGTGGCTTCACGCAACCACTAGCCATGAGTGGAATAAAGGTTTTTGTGTGTGTAATGTGCCATCTATATTTTGTTGTCTCCATCTTGGCTGATCCACGCCATGCAATAAACTGTTGTTGTAATGTTACATTATGACCACAAGAGGGCAATGCTTTTATTCAGAGTTTGTCTTCTCCCATTATCCCTCTAGTAGTCCTCATAGAAATTATGATATTCTTTATTCAACGTTAAACAAATTTTAGATTAGATACATGCATTTACATTTAATAAAGATGGCCATTGCAGGAAGGAGCATGTCACACTTTTGACTTGAAATGTGGCGATAGATAAGACCGATGGATAGATCACTTAATATAGATATATGGATATAGCCTGTAGAGATATACACTGTAAAGTGGCAGGAAAGTACCCATATTTCATTTGTGTGTGCTTTACTAAAATGTATGTGGGGTCTAGTTGTATGAATCCAATTGTGTACAAAGTGTGTAAAAGCCTACAGTACGTTATAGTCACCCACATGCTCTGTTCTTTGGACATGTTTTAATGTCTTTCTCTTCCTCCTCAGCTTGTGAGTCAGCTGTGACTCTACTCTTCGACGCCGTCATGCACTTGGGTTGTAAGCCGTACCTGGACAGCCAACGGGAGTCCTGTGTGTGTCACTATGAAATGAAACCAGAGCTCTAAAGCAAAAACTGCTTCTGCTTCCACCTTCTTGGAAAGTTGCCAGCATTTAGTGTAGTATATTTTTATTGTGAATATCTCAGGACCCAGAATACTGTCATTGAACTATGCCTCCCTTTTAAAGGAAACACATTCAAGTTCATTTGAAAGTAATTGTATATAAAGATGATTTCTTTATACAATCATTTATTGTTCTTATTTAAAACAAATTGTGTATTTATGCATCATCAAACCATGAAATAAAAATACATTTGTATGGTATGGATGTTTTTAAATGTAGGTTCACTTTCTTTTTCACAATGTATTAGTGAGTATGGCCTACTTAACACGTTAAATGATCTATTGTAGTAACTAAATGCATGGTAGTAAATCATTGAGCAAACACGGAAGTCCTCTGGCAAATGTTTATTAATGACATGCATTTCATCCAATCACGTTCTGCGATGAAGGCGCGCGTCCAATCCAGTTGGAGGGCGGGACTTAAGTGTTGCTCCCCTGTCGGGTTTTTGGTTTTTGACGAAGCAACTTTGCGTTTTGTTTTATCCCCGTCATTGGAGAAGAAAAGTTTCAGTGGCGATGTCCGACGTGGTTAGAAAAGACAGCGGAGGTAATGTACAAGTTTTAACATTTTGTATTGTATGGTGTGTATTATCGTGTAACCATGAGATGAGTGACAGAACCTACTACTAGCATATTCAGAAGGTTGCTATCATTAGTTTCCGACACGACATCCTATGTTTACTTCATACACATGTAGGCTGTCTTTCTAATCGTGTCATTCGTAGTTTGCCAAATAATGATCAGTGGTAAAATGATTCTGTTTTCAGGAAGTGTTGCCATGGACAGCACGACTCTTGTGGACAGTGCTGGTAAGTGTTTTGTCTAATTCTTGTTTAGACCTATGCATTAAGCATGAAGTTAACTTTAAAGACTTGTGTATCTCTAAGTGAAGGGAGTTTGGAAGAGAAAGTGAAACCTAGTGTACTCTGAGCACACGGGCTATAGCTGCTGTTTGATACATCTGATTGGCCTGTCACTGATATGACTGATCTTTAGCACCTGTAAAGGTTTATGGTTTACCCCTGTAAAAACGACAAACATATTTGCTTTTTCTATCTTATCTTATCCTATCTTATCTTTCATATCTTTTTTTTTTTTTTTTTACAGGCATCATATGTGTTTCATTATAATTCATATTGGAATAACTTGTGTGATAAAATAATTAAGTAATTTCAGAGCAAAGCTGTACTGCCATTCGTATGCTTTAGAGGTGATTTATGTGGCAAGACATAGTCTTGAATAATATTTATCACAATATTGTATTGCCTCAATAGCAAACTTAAAATTTTGTTACAGGCCTATTCATGGTAGTTAAGAACATCTCCCATCTAAGCCTTCAAACAATAGGTTTATACACCAGCATTACCAACAACTTAATAGTTTACACAAGTATGTTTGACTCTGAAGAAGATGTCTTGACAGCTGTGCATCTGCATGCTTCATACATACATAACTTACAAACGTTATCAGTTGGGTGGGGCAAGTAGGTGCACCTTTTTAGTTGCCTTTCTTTTCGCAGCCTTTCCCATCTTTCTCCAGCTGTCAAACTGGCTATTGAATGTCATGAGGACTCTAAGCTGTTGAGACAAAGGCTGCTTGACCCCATACCTGCAATTCACACGCCATAGTTGCAATGCTTAACAAAAGGGCACAGGAGCAACAAAAAAGCCCTGATAGACAATTCTACAGCATTGTTTTACACAGAATAATACAAGAAATTGGGGTACATCTAGCTGCTAATTTATATAATGTGTCTTTTTAAGCATGCACAAAGAACGTGACGGAGACAGATGCTGCTTTAAGGTAAAACTTGGTGTTATTTAGTTTAATAAAAGTTGACATGGAGTGTGTGCAATTCTTGGACTTTCTGCAGAATTTCCTCTTTGGATCCTGCTGAAGAGTACAAAATGAACAGCAAACGGCGAGGACTTGCAATTATTTTTAATCAAGAGCACTTCTTTTGGCGCCTGGGAATGCCAATAAGACATGGAACTAATGCTGACCGTTTTAATTTGGAAAGAAGGTAAGTGTTTAAAAATAATTTGAAAGTGTTGTGTATGCTTGATGTTTAACATTTAAAAAAATTCTTATTAGGCTAAAAGCCTTAAATTTTGATGTCAAGGTGTATGAAAATTACAAACAAATGGAGATCTGGGATGTGCTCACTGAAGGTATACACACAGATGTATAGTACATCTATCTATTATTTCAATCTTGCTGCAAAAAAAAAAAAGTTTAATATATTCCAACAGCTGCACAGTCAAATCATTCAGATGCAGACTGCTTTATGCTCATCTTCCTAAGCCATGGAGAACAAGATCATATTTATGCATACGATGGCAAGATTAGCATTCAAGACATCACTGCCCTGTTCAAAGGCGACAAGTGTCAGAGTCTAGTAGGAAAACCTAAAATCTTCATATTACAGGTAGGTTCAAATTCCACATCTTGGATTTACCATTCCATTTCCCGTGGAGCTCATCATTTTCTTGTATCGGCATGTGCAGGCGTGCCGCGGAGACAAACATGACAACCCTGTGAAGCCTTGTGACGATGTGGACAGTGAGATGAAGACCAATGAAGTGGTTGTGGACGCCAGCGCGGTGCACACATTGCCTGCTGGAGCGGACTTCATCATGTGCTACTCCGTGGCTGAAGGTTAGACAGGCTTTGGTCTCTGCTTTATTGAGACATGTTCTAATCTTCTTCTCATCTCTGAAGGTTATTATTCCCATCGCGAGACCATGAATGGATCTTGGTACATTCAAGATCTTTGTGAGCTGTTTCATAAGTTTGGCGATTCTCTTGAATTCACGGAGTTACTCACCATGGTCAACAGGAAGGTCTCGATCAGGAGTGTGGGCAATAGCAATGACCGCAATGCCATCGGGAAGAAGCAGGTGCCTTGCTTTGCTTCGATGCTCACCAAAAAACTGTACTTTAGACCAAAACCAGCAGACAAGTGAAACAAACCTCCAAATCATCTTAGCAAATCGAGGTCTGAGTTCATCATTCCAGGTTTAAACATGAATATCTTTTAATTGTGCATACCGGTATATTACAAATGCAAGCTAGGACTTGCCGACATATCGGAGACATTTGAGAGTTGTTTTCAATTGACACATCATCATAGTGAATGTAACTATTGCCTAAAGAGCAATTTTAAAATTTTGTAAAGTGCTAGATGAGTCTGTAAAGTCATTGTTTTTTCATTTACTTGCAATCCTGCTCCGGTGAAATCATTAGAAACATCTGGCGAATTTAAGGTGATTAAAAGTCCTACATCAATACATTTTTGTATACTGCCATTGGGAAAAAAAGGGAATTAATGTTCTGTGTCTAATGCTGCAACATGTGATGGTACTGTGTCAAGCTGTTTGAATCATGTCATCTTATCAAAAGTACCTCAGGGAATATTGCTGTTTACTTCAGTGGATTTGGACCTAGTATACATGTAGCTGTGTCTCATGACTCAGGAATACTCTATACCAGCATCATTTGGAATTACAATAAAACTTCACATTCTAAAATATGTGTTTTCCCATTCTCTTATTCGAACTATAAACAGTCAACTGGTATTTTATGCCCTCTTCACCACTTTGGGTTCATTTTATTCTGCGCTCCTGATCAAGAACCAATGAAAACTTAGACTGAACAAAAAAGCAGACCGTTTCCTTCCAAAAGACATTTTATTAAACTTTTGATAGTGTTTTCTTTGTTAGCAGCAATTATAGTCAAAATGGTGTGTATGTAATGTGTATACAGACTCAATTTTAGTAGAAGCATTGTTTTTTTTATTATAACTTTTTTGCATTATCAAACGAGGCCTGTAAACATGAAGAAATTGTGTCATGGGGCCGTACTGCTCCCCGTTTCATAGTGTGATGATGTTCATGGCTTGGTTTGAATCTGTTCCAGTGGCAGCTGAAGTTGAGTGGGGTACCTCAGACGCTTCAGGTCATCCTCCACCTAAGAACAACAAATAAAACCTGTCAGTTATATTGACATTATCTAGGCTATAGTGTTGAAACATCTACATCAAATGAAGCGTTTTCTGACTAAACTCGCTGAGCAACTTGGATGGAAGAAGTGAACAGACCTGTGCCAGGTCTTCCTTTAGTCTGTTGTACTGTCTCACGTTGAATTGTGCCTTGGAAGCTCCCTTGTAAAAGTAGCGCAAAAACTGTCGGTCCTTGGCGTCTGAATACATGTAATCCTGCACAGAAAAGGTTATCAAAGACACAATTGAGAAAGAATCCCATCTCTACTCTTAAACAAGATTACAAGTGCCCCGTCAATGACCATTCTGTTTTATTATGCCCCCCCATGTGCTACTTTTTCAAAATAAAAATGGCAGAGAGGCACTTCTGCTTTGAGGATACTTGGGAAACTACAGTATATGCCAAAAGAATGTTTCAACGTTAAGAAAATATTAGCAGATTGTGTGCAATATGGTCATCAATTAATTTGTTTGGTGCACATAGAGAAAATGTATTGATGAACTCAAGAATACAGTGGCTCCTGATTCAAGATCTCTGTGCTAAAATTAAGGCTTCAACAAACTTATTTTGGTAATCGATTAATCGGGTGATTATTTTTATGATTAATTGTCTGATTGTGAAAAGTGTGTGAATTTTTAACCTCAAAGCTAAAGTCAAAACCTCAAGGCTTGAGGGCATTTTGATAGTATAGTTAAAGATTATGTTTGTTTGTAGGATGCACTCTTAGTATGTAAATATGACATTCCATCATTTGAAAGCTAAGAACATCCACAATTAAGTAACAGCTTAAACTACAGAAGGCTGCTGTAGCGAGAGTCCTTTGGTGTGGAGTTCATCCTGCTTTCTGATTGGATAATTGCCTTGAGAACCAAAATATAAATGTATATAAATAAATGTTAAACACAAATAGCTTTCACATCTCTTAATTATTAGATTTGGACATGTTCACCTTATAAACACCCCCCTCCCCCCTTCATTTATTTTTTTCATTACAGATCTACGGGATTCACATGAATTGTCCCTCTCAAGATGGAAAGGTGACCCTGTGTACTTGTTACAAGAGCTCTTAGGACAGGATCACACAGGGGGGTGCAAAAAGTCAGGAAATGTGCCATCAGAAGAAAAAAAGGTTTGCTAAGAGTAGTAATACTGGAATAGGATAATACACTCAATTAAAAATGTTAATACTGATAAAATAAAATAAGTGTCTCATAGCGTCCATCAATAGAACTGTATAAATGTAGACAAGAGTGAAATATAAACAGACTACCTTCATTTCTTAAGGTAGTAGTAAGTTATGTATAGAGTGCACTTGGACTTACCTGCTTGGTGAGGACGTAGTATGAGAAAGCCCCCATACTGGTGGCATAAGTGATGAAATATGTGATTGGCTCCATGACGTCCCAGGCATACACCCACCAGGTGAGCCAGGCCAGAGCCCCACCCTGGACCGACAAGAAGGCCATCCCGCCCCACAGAACCTTGGAGCTGTGGAACTCTGCTTTACGGGACACGTCTGCCTTCAACTGAAAAGAAACAAAAAAAATGAGTGACTGTATTCACCTTATTCTGCCTCGCCCACTTTTGTTGTAAAAGCATTTCATGTTTTTATTAGCTCTTCCTGTGAGCTGAAATTCCATTGTCGTCAATGTAAGAGAGTGAAGAAAATTAAAAGGGAATCAACAAAAAAAAACTTGTAAAAAAGCTCAAAGTAAATAAGTTTGTGTGGCTCAGGTTCAGTTTCAGTGGAAGAACGACATGAAAAAAGTCACCTAAAATTATTTTTAGCGATATTATTTCTGACTTTTTGTTGTCAGTCTAATTGGCTAATTGTCTGTGAGGATCTAAAGGACCAGAGCTGATGAATATATTCACACAGAGGTTTGTTGTAAATGTTACATGTTTCACCAAAAACAAAAATCAAAGCTCAAGTCAGACCTGCAGTTTGACCAGAAATACAAAATGGCGGCCCCCATTGCAACTTCCTGAATAAGGTGGATAGGTTTATTTGGCATTACATTTCTAGGTTGTTCATTTTACAATAATATCCTGGAGATGACCAAGACTGACTTAGAAATGTTTTCCAAAATGTATTAAAAATCGAGATAGCCCACATCCTCAAGGCTCAGGTTTCATGACAGAGTTTTACCTTCTCCAGAGGGGAAAGCTCTTGTTTGAGTGAATCTAGCTTCTCCAGCAGCTGTCTTTCTTTCAGCTGGTGATGTTCTGGAAGGCTCAGGGCCGTGTGCAGCAGGTGAACCATATGCTTCATGTCCTCCACCTCTAAGGCGTGCTCGCTGGAGGTGGCCACTGCAGAAGAAAGGCCATGTGTAACGCCTCGAGTACAAACTTGTTTAGAAGAAGCAGAATTTCATAATATCTTCCAAATGTGTACCCTTTTCAGGAGAATGGACATCATGCACAGTGTCATTTAGGACAAGCTTGAAGTCCTTGTCAAGCAACGTTTCTAAGAGTGTGCTGTTTGCTACACGCTCTCCATCTGCAAAAGAGATTCAATAAATGGAACGTACAACCAAAATGTATATTTTACAAATCAAATGGATACATTAATGCCATTGTAACTTTGGATAATGATTCTTTTGTTTACATTTGGCATATATTTTAATAATAATGGCTTACACAATGATAATCTATTAATGTAGCCCAAGCTGCCCTGAGGTAGATCAGTGTTTTCAGATTCAGATAACTTTATTTATCCCACTAGGGGCAATTCATTTAGAGCAGCTCAGAAACAAAATACAGATAAGAAACAAAAGCCAAAAAAGACAAGGACCAAAGTGGAGCTCATCAATAAAAATAATGAATAAATTCATATACATCATATATCATAATTTACAATTTAAGATACGGACAGCTGAGGGAATAAAAGAGTTCAAGCAGCGGTTTGTTTTACCACGTGGCAAAGCATAACGACGTCACGTCCTGAAGGGAAAATTGACTGTTCAGAGCATTGCCCAAGAACACACGGACAGTCTGCACCTGTTGGAACCTCAGACCTTTCGTTCATAACATGACCCGCTCGATCATCTGAGCCACCATGGCCGACTATTGGTTTTAGGAGTAGATTGAGGCTGTAGTAGAAGCTAAGGTGCAATGTATATTGATTATAATGACCATATGGGAACAATGGCTCAGATGCTAGAGTGGGTGGTCTCATGAGAGGAAGGTTGGCGGCTCAGATCCCGGCTCCCACAGGAGCAGACTAGGGCTGGCTACAGTTACATTTTTTCCGATACCAGTGCTTGACCTTTACTAAGTTATTGGTCATCTAGAACCATAAAACAGAACAATAATGGTAATTTATTCCATAAAAGACTATTTGTTTTCATTTTATTAGCATTTATATGTTAGTTGAAACAGCCAAGTCATTTTCTTTAGTGCCGTCTCAGGACCCACCAGGCATAAAAGTGTAATTTAAAAGGAAAATGTTTTTTGGTACCTTGTTTTTTCTATACCGTGTGAGTGACTGAGTGAGTGGTCGGAGCGGCCAAAATGCAGATTGGCAGCCCCACTTCTGTCCGTCTAAAGCTGGACACACACTAGAGGATTTTCAGACAGATTTTTAGCCAGATTTTTAGTCTGAGGAGGCGTGGCTCAATAAAAACTTTCTCTCATGGCATGATCTGTGGTGGGACTCCTCATGTGTGTGTATGTGTGTCCTCATGTCTGTCCTTAAGTGTGTGTGGTCTGTGCACAGATCTTTAGTCTCAAAAGATTTAAAATCCTCTAGTGTATGGGCACCTTACCCCAGAGCAGCTGTGGTACAACAGTAGCTTACCACCACCACGTATGAAATGTAAAGTGAGTGTCTGGAAAGCACTACATAAAATGAATGCATTATTGTTATAGTCTATGACCATCCACTCACTTTTTAATCTCACACTTCATCAAGAATAAATCACACAAACTGCTGCACTCCATTTGTAAATAGTGTATGTACTTTTTAAGTGGGTTGTAGCCTAGAACAAGAGACGCTGTGGGTTAATGGTTTGTGAAATTATTCTGCAGGCACAGAGCCATTTTTAGAATACTTAAGTCTGTGCTCCAGCGTTTCCAAATATGCTCAACTAGTAAAACCAGATGTGAGAACAACACAGTATACCTTGAACATGAGAGTTATGTGTTTGTGTGTGGGAGCTATGATTGTGCATGTCCTACTCTTTAGCACAGAGGCTATGACTCCAGGATCCTCCTTTTGCAGATCTGTGATCAGGTCACCCACATTCATCAGCATGGGCCGCAGGAAGAACACGCACTTCTCATTTCTGGACGGCAGCGGCACCTCTAGAACCAACCGATTATGTTTATATTTCAGGGACACATCTGCAACAAAGGGAAGAACAATACCTGAAGCTGCACCAACACTTTACCAACTCTAATGTGTCGGTGATACTTAAAATCTTAAGATAAGATAAGATAAGTTTTTTATTGATCTCACAATGGAGAAATTTACTTGTCACAACAGCTCTTAGGACAGTATCACACAGGGGGGTGCACAAAGACAGGAAAAGTGTCATCAAAGAAGCAAAACAACAGGTAATAGTAATAATAGTAATAATAAAATAAAATAGAATAAAGATGGTCTCTTAGCTCTCTGTAAATAAACTGTACAAAACATCTCTTAAGCACTAAATAGATTAAATAAATTAAAAATAAACTCTAGGCCGAATTGTATGAAATGGAGTTATCATTGCAGGTGATATATACTAAATGACTGTCTACATATATTGAACTATATATTGAGAACTACTTTCTTGCAAATCAAGTTAACGCAGAAAGGTGTGCCATTTGTCAATAATGCTCACACTTTGCTTTATGGATAAGTTATGTAAAAGATAATTTGTACTAACTTTCTTTTGCAAGTGCAGCAAATAGTATACAGTACGTCCTTATGCTGCTCTTGGTAAATATACAAATGCAATAACAAGCCACGTGTGATACTGGACAGTGTTCCTTTTGACGAAAATGTAATTAGTTTTTCTTTCCTTTATTTATTTCAGGCAAAAAGTACATCACAGTAGGCACTGGGATTAATTAAAACATCTGAATTTTAGTCAGCAAAAATATGACTGACATATATACAATTATGACATAACATTTGAGTCGACTAAATTAGCACTGATAGCTGACCTATTTTTCCAGCGCATTCCGTTGCTAAATATGCCATAAGTTAGTGTGGTTGTCTCTAAATGAATAATCTTGGTTTGAAACGAGGTTGATCAATTTGGATGCAGTAACAATACATTACCACTAGAGGGAGACGCTGTACTGCAGAAGAAAGCCTGTTGCCGTCCTGGGAAACTCCCTCTGTGCTGAATCTGAAACAGAGAGAGGGAAGAGATCTACTGTAAGTACAACAAATAAGAGTGCAGTGTTAACTCGCTGTTAAATGAGTACTCCCTCCCTCGGTAAACTATGAATAAGCACTTGTGTAAACACTTGAGAAGGTTTCAGAAGCTGAGTGCAGGGCAATGGGCTGTGGATTTGCCAAGTGCTTTCTCGCTAATGAATATAAATCTGCCATAGGTACTGCTGCTCTTCCAATTGCTACTCAATCATGAATTTGGCCCCCGGACCTAACGTTGACTACCCCTGGCCTATGTATCAGCTATTGGCCTTTCCAACCACCCTTCATATTGGTATCAGAATCAGCCCTCAAATATCCATATCACTTGGCAGTGTTGGGCAAGTTACTCGTTACAGCTTTAAAAATGTAATATGTTTGTATTACATATGCCTGTTGCAAAAATGTAACTGAGTCACACTACTTTGAGTTACATTTGGCAAAATATAAACTGAAAATAATGATAATGATGCCACAGAGCAAACGTGTAATCAAAGATGTCCTTTTCCTCAGCCGTCCACATTCTTTTGTGTTTTGTTTAGATGACGTTAGCTACACAAGCCTCTGTCTACACCAGTATCCAAATGGCAATCTTATTTAGGGGGAGTTGCACATGTAACTTGAGTTACTTAAATTGTAATGCCTAATAGTCACTGAAAAAAAGTAATATATATTAGTATATTTCTGTCACTAGTTACTTTTGTAATGAGTTACCCCCAACAGTCAGTTGGGCCCAATTGGACAACATTTGTCTCTGTAAACATATCTACAGTGCACAGCATAAACGAGTATGCCCCCTTTAAAGAGTATTTTAAACAATATAACATCTGGCCAACTTATGACATAAACGTGAGATTAATGATATAACTTTGAGAACAAATATTTACTTTTATTGAAATTAGGTCTGTGCAGGAATGACTACACCCCACAGCAAACTACTATATCTAGTACTTTGTGTGGCCTCTATGATAATGACAACACCAAGTCTTCTAGGCATAGAACGAACAAGTTGATGACATTTTGCATCTTTTTCCATTCTTCAACATTGACCTCTTTTAGAGACTGGATGCTGGATGGAGTTTGATTGGGTTCAGATCATTAGACATGGTACTTGGCCACTGAATTATTTTTAATCTGTTCTTCAGAAACTCACAAACAATGGCCTCAGAGGTGTGTTTAGGACATAGAGCGTGTAAACAATGGAGATAAGATAAGATAGTTCTTTATTGATCGCACTATGGAGAAATGCACTTGTTACAACAGCTTTTAGGACAGGATCACACAAAGGGGGTGCAAAAAGTCAGGCAATCAAGAAGAGAAAAAGGTTTGCAAACAGTAGTAATAACACTGAAATAGGATAACAAACAAAATTTAAAAAGCTAATACTGATAAAAATAAAATAAGTGTCTCTTAGCATTTATCAATAAAACTGTATAAACTGTGTTAGAAAAAAAAACCAGAGTTCAGCGCGGGCTAACAAAGTCAATTCATGCTAGCATTCGAACCACCGCCATGTTGAATTTTTGGAGCCAAATTCTATATTTGGTATGTGCGAGTGCAACCGCTAAGCAAGGCACCCGATTGGCCAGTTATTTTTTGTTAAAATCTTAAATAACGTTGAAAATACAAAAAGACAAAGAACAGTATGGTGTAGCACTTGAGGCACACATTAACAAGCCTATATCCAATATGAGTTAAAGAAGGGCCAAAAAGTTTCAATGGAAAGTCAACGGGGGCTTCTGGGTTCCGGAGCCCGCCCCCATATGCCAACCGATTACACGGAGAACTAGCCAATTGTACCTCCATTAATCTATACTCTATGGTTTAGGATCATTGTCATGTTGGAAAACGATGACCAAGTGCACAGAGGGATGGGAGCATCTTTCAGTATAGAGCAATAGTTCTGTGAATTCATGATGAATCAATGAAATACTGCCCCCTGACACCAGCAGCACTCATGCAGTCCCACATAAGACACTGGCACAAGTACCATGTTTCACTGAAAGCACCGTGCATTCATCTTTGTAGGCCTCACCTTTGGAATGCCATATAGTTTTGAAGCCACTGGTTCCAAAAACATTCATCTTGGTCTCATCACTCCATAGCATACAGTCCCATTTGTCTTCATCCTTGTCAGCATTGGCTCTGGCAAACTCTAGCCAAGATATTTTGTGTCTGGGCTTTAGGAGAGGCTTCTTTTATGGACAGCACTCATGCATCCAGTGTATGCAGTATGGTGTCATGGGAAATAATCAGCCCAGTTTGGCTTTCTACTTCTTTAGATAACTGCAATGGACTTGCATGTTGATTTTCTTCAAGCCTTCTCATCAGAAGGCTCTCTTGTTGAGGTATTAACTTCCGTGGACAACCTGGACGTCTCTGTGAGATGGTTGAATTGCCATCGTTTTTACATTTTTGTACCACTTTTACTTTTTATAGCCTTCACGCTTGTGGTGTAAACACATTTTTGCTCAGGTCTTTTCCATGTGGTGCCATTGCTGCACAGCATGAAATGGGAAGGACTTTTCTTTCAGTACCACACTTTTATAGTCCACCATCTGCTGGACACCTGTGTGATGTATAATTAGTCTCACCTGTGGTCGAATTCTTGTGAAATTAGACATTTTTAGTCTAAAATGAATCTTTGCTCCAGCGAAATTTATTGGGGAGTGCTCATTTCTGCACAACCCTAATTTGAATAATTTGAATATTATTTTGATCTCAAAGTTTTATCATTCATTTTACTTTCACGTTCTAATGTTACCAGATTATATCATTATTGGCTATATTAACTTAGTCATGTCAACATTTTAGAGATTAATGTTGTTTTCATTGAGATATTGTTTAAAATGTTGCTTTTTAAAATTGGGTATACTACATACTGTATATTACGCTATGCACTGTATATTTCTACAGGAGCTGATGTGAAAGTAATGCACATATCAGACCATATACCCATGAATAATAGTGAAACTATGATTTGACCCGATCTTCAACACAAACCATAATGCTTTGTCACTTTTGATCTCATCAAAGCGGACTATTGTCTCAAAGTAGAACATATTCCATATAGGGATGTCAAGATAAACCGGTTTTATGATTACTGCGATTATAAACGCTCACCGTAGGTTAATCGCCAGAATTTAAGGACTCAAGGTTAATGGTTTCTCAAGAGCCACATTGTGCGTGTCCGAATGGAGCCACTCAATGGTAAAGGCTGAAGAAATGTTCACCAAAAATACAAAAGTCAGGGGCAGGTTAAATAACCCAGTGTGCAAATACAAAATCTTATTCATCTTCTCATGATGAATGCATAATGTTGCCAAAAGAAGAGTCTCAAAAGAACCATGTGCTGTGTTTGTTATATCATGGTAAAAAACCAAAGTGAAAGTGCTAGCGGATGGAAATCAGCTTTTTTTATTTTATTTTTTTTACATAGGCTTTTGTGAGGCCTACACCCGGCCTAAACCCAGTCTGAATCTTGTCTAAACATGGCCTAAACCTGGCCTACACCTGGTCTTTGCTCATCCTACAACACCTTAGTAAATGTCTCCATTGTGAGCTCAATAAAGTCTTATCTCTTACACTTACCCAGTCTGATGTAAAAGAATGGCAAAGAGTAAATTGGGGAACTTTCTAATGATCTATAATGGTCTTCTAATCGCTGCCAGTGCTGACCACACTGGCCCCTAATCGCCAGCGTTGTCTCCGCCGCATCGATCGCTTCCAACTTTTGCTCTTCATTAAAAACAAAACAGAGTGGCTGCTGACTGCGACACAAACCCATGCATAGGTAACAAGAAGAAGACCTCCCATTTACAATGCCATTAAAGAGCACTTTATAAGCCAACGGTACCTGGCCCACACTTCACACTCACACCACTGGAGCCCAGCTAATGTGAAAACAGCCTCCTCGCTCCACAGCATTTGTCTCTCTGTATGAAACAGGAGTTGCGTGTGTGCGTGTGTGTGTGTGCGTCTGTGTGTGTGTGTCTAGTAGAATCAGTGACCACTCCAACAGCTGAGTGACTGCAGGCACTTCATATGCTGCGTGCGCGCTGCTGGGCCGGCCTCTAAATCAACACGACGTGGCCACTGTGGCGGAGAAAACGGCCCTGATAAATTGTAGTCATTTCCACGGCCATGTTCATAACCCTGTGTGTCTACAGTCCACCGCACAATGCGTATTAGTATTCCACCTTAAACAACAGCCAAGTATGCAGTAGAGGTGTAGCAAGGGGGGGAATAAAAATAAAATGCCACCAGTTTTAAAGTCGGGGTTGGAAACAGTAATGGAGATTGATGGTGGGATGTACGGCTGGGTGCTAGTCAGTGCACTCTGTGCAGGGCTGTGTGCTATGAGAAACAAAGTGATATTTGACGGTCCTGAATATTGCAGTTGTGGTATTTTACAGTTTTAGTACAGAGCGTTACATTTTCAGGTTTAGGGCCAGTTTGTGCTCTTCACATAATATAAACCTTCACCTGAAAAAAAAAGTCTTCAATTTGTTGCACTGATTCAACGTTTCTCCATAAATTCATTTGGGAAATTGTAAATTCAAAGGTCATTCTCTCAAAATGTATTTTACTCCCACAGAATTCTTATTATGGTATATTCATATAGAACGCGATGGAAGCAGAAAAATCACATGAAACGGCTGCCGTTATTTTGAAAGTTCACGCTTCAATCGCCTGAAGAAAAATCGCTCCATTTGCCACTGAATTTCGCCCATATTTCCCCCCTACGCGTCATCACTGGGCGGAGCGGTTTATTCCTGTTTTCAGTTAAGCAAATATGGCGGACGAGTCAGCGATCATTATTTAGTCCGCGATCATTATTTAGTGAGGAAAGCCAAACCATGGTGGCAGTGGCATTGGGTCCAGCATATCCTCCAGAGACACTGCACCTGGATGACAGCTGCTACCAGCGGCATTTCCGTGTATCCAGGCCCAGTTTGAGGAGCCAGCACTATGACTATCCCCCCGCTGTCTTCCCTGCAGCCTGCCCTTCTGTCTTCGGTTAGTAAATCAATCAACGCCTAATAAAATATTGCTAAATTGTACAATTTTTCCATTTGAAAAGGTCACTTTCTATAGAGAATTGGGCATGAAATATCAAGCGACTCGTTGAAAAATAGCCTCCCCAATTGCTATCAGCTAGCTCTACCATAGTTTTAGTACATATTAAAATGTAAAAACAGAAACGACTTTTACCTGGCTGTCCGATCTCCTCACTTCACGTCACAGCCAGAATCAGTCCGATTGGTGAACGTGCCCCAATTTGACGCAAAAGTTCAAATTTCCAACTTGAGGATGGAGGAGAAGTTTCCGCACTGCTTTTCCACACCTCAAACGTGTCTATCGCCCCATTTGCCCCGCTCTAGTTGCTCAGATCGTCCCACCCCACTCTCAGCCATCGCGCCTTTACACAGGGATAACATGTACTGTAAATCGCTCGCTCGTAGCGCCTCCATCGTATTTGGTCTGAATGCACTATTAGACTATGGGGGCCCTGGTGATCGGAATTTTAATATTTTTGTGTTTGGAGTAAAAATGTCAACTATTCTATACAACTTTCTATGTTTATGATGATTTAAGAAGTGTAATTTGTCAAACATTTGTATTCATCTTAGTTATAGACTAGGAAGGAGAAAATTAGACTATGGGGGACCCACCATAGTCTCCTCTATAGATGGGAATCACTTATTCAAAAACTAAACAAGATATAAAATGAAAGTAGACTTGTAATACATTAAAATGTTATTTCCCCCTATTGTCCTGTGGTGTCTCACCTTAAATATACACAAACAATTTTAAAAATTGGAAACACTTCCCAATGACCATTATTGTTATATTAATAAACTAATTATTGATATTGATAATGAGTCACCTGATAAAGCTATAAAAATAATTGATATTGTGCAGCCCTATAGCTCTGTGCATAGAACATTGCAGCTTTGTGCTCATGGAAATGAGACATAGCAGTCGACATTCTTGGTTACATTCTTCTTAATTTCTTTGACGACAAATCATTTATGCAGTTTCGCGCCCGAAAAGTAAGCTATACAATGTTTGTGTGACCTCAAAAAGACATCCCCCAACGACATTGATAATGAGAAGTCTAGACGAGTTGCAGGTAAACTTCAACATTCAAAAAAGACAAGTAAAGACACAAGGTTTACACATGAAACGTGTTAAAACAGAAATGTATATTTCGCAAAAGACAGCTAATTTAGAATGTGAAGGATGCGAGCATGTAGTAAAATCAATACCGTCCTGGACACTGAGGACAAAGGGGACTGGAAATATAAATGACTCCATTAAAAACTGCTGGAGTCAGCTATACGCCATGATTTACACATGATGCATGACCAGGTATAAAAGGGCCATTCTAGATAAGGTGAAGTCGCCATATTTAGCACCAGAACAGGATTATCATCTGTAGCCATTTCCATAGAGCGCTCAATTAATCTGGACATCTGAACAGTTTTTCATGTCATTCACTGCTAATGTAACTCTACAGTATATGCAATGCTTCTCCGATGGATGTTCACCTTAAAAGGGCCTAACATTAGGGCTGGGCGGTATGGCCAAAAAATCTTATCACGGTTTTCTTTAGTTTAAATCAGGATTTTGATTTTCTCACAATTCATGTCGTCTTGTAAAGGCAACTAAAGCCATCTGCTTCTTCTTGGGTTTAGACCTGGTGTTGTAGTGGTTTAGTCCTGGTTAAGACCTGGTTTAGACCTTGATTTCAGTATCTGCTTTAGACGGTTTACTTCTTGGTTTAGTCGTGGTTTAATCCAGATTCAGTCTGTGATGTCGTCTGATTTTAGACCTAGTTTTCTCCTGGTTTAGTCCTGGTTTAATCCTCCTGACAGTAGAAGCAGTGAGGGGAGAAAAGTGTTTGAGGTCACAGCAGCTTTCACGGTTTATAAAGTTTAAATTGTTAGCGATGTCCAAGCTCCTTCCAAACTGCCCTGACACATTTCTAACATCCCAATTCTTCACAAGGATGAGTTTATGAACACATTCCGCAACTTTCAGAGTCACTTTTCAAGGTGACACTAGCAATAATGCTAACAACAACTTCCCTTCTAATTCTTGAGTGAAAAAAAAAAACAGTAAGATGTTATCTTTTCACAAATGACTACTTTTGCAAGTTATTGAAGGAGGACAAAACCGCATCCAACACATAATAATATAGTCTTTACTTTCAACTCCGGAGGCTAACTTCTAAACAATATCATTCCCACAGATTTGGAAGTAGAGTCATGTTTCTTGCACCAAAACTGAAAACTGAAACCTCTTTGTTTACAACAGAGATTTACTGTACAGAAAACTGTTCCAAGCAAGACCTGCATTTTTAAGTTTTATTTGGCCATCAATGATTAATCCCGTCTGTTCGGATTTTGTGTTCGCTCCGACAAAACGTTATCCTTGCTCGAATATGGTCTGGCACACAAACAAACACAGCTTGAAGAATGTGGCGCTTGATAAAGAATTTACGACTGTGAGCAAGGCACTGAAACAAGCCCGGACAGACAGGAAAGCGAGAGGCGGCCACACCCATGCACATGTGTGGAGATATCCCTGACACGGTCTGCTCTCAAATGAGGAGGAGGAGCCTGCTTCACCACAACACAACAGGGCTGGGTACCTTTCATGTTTTTTCGATACTAGTACTTTAACGATACTTGGTTTACGATACCGATACCTGAACGATACCTATACTAAATTATTGGTCATCTACACAAAAAAGTAAATATCTAGAAGGTTAAATGACCCAAATTCATCTTATTTATCTAAATTTGAGCTGTTTGACAGTAGTAAATGTGCCTAATCTAGTCAAAACTGCTCTAAACCAGACTAATATTCTCAAATCGAGTCATTTATCCTCGTGCTTGAGTTTTGTTTTGTTGTAGAACCATAAAACAGAACAATAATGATCATTTATTCTATAAAATACTGTTTCTTTTAGTGTTTTTATCATTTATTTGAGCTGAAAAACCTTTGCCCTTTTTTTTACTGCAGTCTCAGATCCACCAGGAAGACAAATGTGCTTTCTAACGATAAATATTTTTTCGGTACCAGTTTTCGGTACCAATTTATTTTTCGATACCGGTAGAACCTTCATTATTTTTTTGATACCGTACTGGTATCGTTTAACAGTACCCAGCCCTACAACACAACAGTGAACAGTCCATTGTCAAGTCTTTTATATTTGAAGAACTTGGAGCAGTAACATGATCCTACTGCACTGGGCTAACTGAGAAATAAAAGAATAAACACAAGAAAGAAACCTGAGTTGATACAATAACAGCAAATTTACACAAATGAGAAGCTTGGAGGGATGTGTTATGTAATTACTGCATAATGACTGCGTATTGGGAAGTATAAATTCACATCCACTTATTTTCAACTATAATAGTGAGCCTTGAGAGACGTGTGCTCTTTAATTGAATATAAACAAACAAACAAAAAACAGAACTCTATGCAGAACTCTCTTCACCCCTTTATTGGAAAAGCACAGGTTTGGCCCAGCTTATGGACCAACAAAGTGAAATATTTAATTGAAATTAAAGTACCGGTAATAGTCTACAAATGTAATATAATGTGTACAATTCACTGCCATGTAAAATAAGTGACTAAATAATTGTATCTTTTTCTAAAGTCCCTCCGTTTGCAATCTCTCAATCAGATCCCTGTTGCCATAACTTTGACCAATGGGAAGAGTTTTCCTCTAAGACAGGCCTATGAATCATCCTGCAGATGCCGTTTTAATTTTCAGCAGCCAGAGTGAGCGCGTGCACAGGTGGGAATGAGGCGCTTTCAGGTCCAATCAGGAGGGGAGGGAGCTAGATGGTTTACATTTAAGCGTAAACACTGCAGGCAAAAGTCAATGTTTTCTACTTTTCTCACATTGTGGTGACAACATCTCCAGTTTAGTAGCTCCTATAGATTAGACGCCAAACTTTACAGTCTTGTACTTAATATGTTGAAGGTTTGTTCAGAGGGATTTTTCAATATTTAATTCCTAGCCGGATGTATTGAGTGATTTATTTAAAATCCAAAACAAGGCAAATTTTGAATTTTTACAGATTTATTCCACTTACAGTGCCTCTCGAAAGTACTAATACACCTTGAACTTTTGCACATTTTGTCAGGTTTACAACCATAAACATAAATATTTTATTTAGAATTTTTTACTGGAAGTTCACACACAAGTTACAGACAACTGTGAAGTGAAAGCAAAATGATACATGATTTTGTTATTATTTTAAAAATAGAAAAGTGAAAAGTGGGGTGTGCACAAGTATTCATACAGCTTTTTCTGAGTGCATTAAATTGCCTTTAAAACTTTTCTAATGTCTGCTGAATGTTCACACCTTGCCCTAATGATTAAATAGAGGCCACCTGTGTATAATCTACTCTCAATAAAATTACAGCTGTTCTGTGAGGGCCTCAGAGCTATGGTCAGAGGGTATTGGTCACTAAAAGGTCAAAGAGCACACCAGAGAGGTCAGGGATAAAGTTGTGGAGAAGTTTAAAACCATGTTAAGTTATACAAAGATTTCCCAAGATTTGAACATCTCACGGAGCACTGTTCAATCCATCATCTGGAAATGGGAAGAGTATGGCACCACTGCGAACTTACCAAGACACAGCCGTCCACCTAAACTAACAGATCAAACATGGAGAGCACTGGTCAGAAATGCAACCAAGATGACTCTGGAGGAGCTGCGAAGTACTGCCACTGAGCTGGGGGAA
>OMNZ01021105.1:0-10197 GCA_900303255.1 Lesueurigobius sanzi | reverse complement strand
TACCAATGGGGTAAGAAAATTGTCCTTTTGGCAGTTTTATTTTCCTAATTCAAGTGAGATCACCTTAGAATCAGTAAAAACTGTCATGAAATAAACCAAATAATGTAGATGACAGCAGTAAATATGTCTAATCTGGTCCAAACTGCTCTGAACAAGACTAATATTCTCAAATCAAGTAATTTATCCTCGTACTTGATGTTTAGTTTTGTTGTAGAACCATAAAACAGAACAATAATGATCATTTATTCAATAAAATACTGTTTCTTTTAGTGTTTTTATCATTTATTTGAGCTGAAACACCTCAGTCACTTTCTTTAGTGCAGTCTCAAATTTGCTTTGAAAAGAAAAATATTTTTTCGGTACCAATTTATTTTTCGATACCGGTAGTACCTTAATTATTTTTTCGATACCAGACTGGTATCATTTAACGGTACCCAGCCCTACTCATAACGAAAACAGACTACGCAAAATAGGCTACTCTAGCGAACTGCAAGTTGTGTTTGGTTGCTCACGTGTTGGTTTTGAACTGCCAGGGTGCTGAGGGTGACCACACGTCCCAGGTTACGTGGATTGATCATTTGTTAGTCCCAGTTTTACACACAGTTTTACACAATGTGAGTGAAATGACTAACAATGTCCAAAGCATCACTTGACCTTTAGCCACATGTCCGTCAAACATAAAGTCTGTATAGCGACTGAGCTAGTTATAAAGCTCAATTGTCGATCACCTCAAACCAACAGTTTTACCGTTCAACAAAGAGAGTTTTTAGTTTGCTTGAAAACCTTCATTGCTTTGGATGCATAACTTTTGTCTTTAATCTTTTCTGTAAAATATCTAAATGAGGTTCAGAAAAGAAGATGCCTATGAAGAGAAGTGCTCTTAATATTGAAAGCCTTGTCCGTTCGTTTAGCCGTATCTGATGGTGATAGTCAGATTTCGTCGATAACTCAGTACGACTTGTTTCAACATTGCTAAATGCTAAGAGTTAACAGTAGCGATGTCAAGATTAGTCAGGTTTACGTGGACTGCGGTTTTAAATGGTCACAGCAAAGGGAAAGAAGGGAGGGTGGGAAAACAAAGCAGTAGGCTGAGAGGAGGGGGGGGGATGACATTGCCCCTACACTCCACTGACACCAAAAAACAAAACAAAACTTCCATCATTATTGTCTTGTCACCCCGACCTTTAACGTATGTATGCACGTCCCATTCCTTCAAGTCATTGTTCTGTTGTCTTGTGATCTGTACTGTCTGCATTTCTTATATCACAATAAAGGAAAAAAGGTCACGGGAGGTGAATTGTAACAATTTTAGAACTCGCAGTAAACTGATGTCATGGCTCATAACTAAAGGATTAAGGAACAGCGTTAAATCCACCGCAAATCACACAAAGTCAGCGGCAGGTTAAATAATCCAACGTTCAAAGAGCAAATCTCATCTATTTCCGCACGATAATTGCATAACGTTGCCAAAGGAAGAGTCGCAAAGAACCATGTGCAGCGCTGTGTTTGATATGTCAGGGCAAAAACAATGGGAGTCATGGGAATCAGCTGTTATTTAGGTCACTTATTAGTTATCTTATCTTATCCAGTGTACATAAGAGATGTTTTTCCTAATACAGTTTATACAGTTCTATTGATAGATGCTAAGAGACACTTATTTTTATTTTATTGTATCAGTATTAGCTATTTATATTGAGTTTATTATCCTATTCCAGTAGTATTACGACTGTTTGCAAAGCTTTTTTTCTTCTGATGGCACATTTCCTGACCCCCCTGTGTGATCCTGTCCTAAGAGCTGTTGTAACAAGTACATTTCTCCATTGTGAGATCAATAAATAACTATCTTATCTTATCTTATCTTGAAACATTCACACCAATTTGCTTCCTTCAGAAATGGCTAATAATAATAATAATATTCTATTACCTGTTTATTATATTAATCATTATTTTATTTATTATTAATGTTTGTGTAAAAACACACTGGAGAATATTCCTAGTCTGTGAAACCATTGCAATGGCAATAAATTCTATTCTCATTCTGATTCTGATCAAGATAAAATATTCAATTCAAATGTTGTTCATCCCCAAAGGGGGCATTAAAAAGCAGCACATACAGAGCAGATAACAATAGGTTTTACAGTAAAACAACTATTAAATATATAAAAATGCACATGTACAGTATGTCTTTGTTGTTGTTTTTCGTGAATGTTTTGACAATACTGTGAAGGTTTTGGTTCCTCTGTCCTTAAGTGTGTGTGGTCTGTGCACAGATCTTTAGTCTCAAAAGATTAAAAATCCTCTAGTGTGTGGGCACCTTTACTGTAATAGTAATGGTCAAGTCACATCCAGTTTCTATTTGTTAATAAATCATCTTGTGTAGCTTTCAGAAATCCATTTTGAGCAGCCTGTGAACGATAGATGACGATCAATTCTATTCAATTATCTCCATTGTCAATTCTACCACACATAAAGCATGTGCAGAGAATGACCATTTTGTGTCTCTCACACCAGTGATAAAAAATAGACAACAGTAACACATATGAGCACAATGGGGGGGAGCAGAGGAAGAGGGAAGGGGAGAGTTCAGCTTCCTGACAGCCTGGAGGATGAAGCTGTCACTGATGGCAAGATAAAACATGATTTTTCAGTGTGTCATAGAGGTGCCAATACCAAAGCCCTCAGACCTGCCCTCATATCCCACAGATGAGAGCCACAAGTGGGTAGAGACGTAGCACTTGTATTGAAGTTGTTATGAGCTTGTGTTAGGGCTCATACATATATAAAACAAGATAAGATAAATACAGAAAATGCATCTCGGTATAAAGAAATGACACAGTATTTAAGTACAAAGTTTCAAATTATTTTCCCTCATATTAAATCAACAATTAACTTTTTTTTTATTTAGTAGCTTTATACGATTTTTTCCCCAGTCACATGAGGCAGTAACCCAAACTAAACACCACTTTAACCTTGTACATCTTAATTGGGGTCTGGTTTTATTTTGGGAGTACTTTATGTCTGCATATCATTAATGGACTAATTGTAGCCTACAATTGTAGCCTTCCTGTAGCTCTAAGGAAGTGGGGGCTGGAAACGGTGTGTGATTTGATGTCATAACATGGCAACAGCCCCAACATGAGTCCAAATATGAATTGTTATTCATTAATTTTCTACTTCAACGAAACAACTCCTACATCAACTACAGAGTACAGATGAAGACTTAAGAACAGTGCCAACAGCCCAAAATAATTGCAGATTTAAAAGTTGTTGGAGTATTTTATTTCCCGGATCCAATAAAGCTCAAAATTCTGATTTCCCGGAATGCGTTCCCCCAAAAGCCGGATCAAATTAAGCACTGCTTAAGAATCTTGGCCTACGGTGGACAACTCCTTTACGACTGAGAACCTACACAGATATTTTCATTTTTATTTTCACCCTATTCTAAATAAAGCAGCTGACTACCCCACATAGCATGGCTGAGCTTCAGTTAGCCCCAGATGTTAGATATGTTCTCAACCTGTATGGCGGCGAGACCCAAATAAGCATGGTCTGCTCTGCCGGTCGGACTGTCGCTGTGGAGGTCAGCCCCAGAGGTCATTTATAATCAGAGACTTCTGACCAGGGCATTAGCCATTAAGGACCCGATGCATCCTGTCAGAGACTTTTTTCTAGCTTTACTGTTTAGTTTGGTTCATTTATTTGTTTGAGCATCTGAATTTCACAATGTTTAGCAAAGCACAGAAAGAAAAGACAGATGTGATGCCCAAAAGGAGTGTTTGGGACGCGATATCCTGCCACAATAAAAACTTCTATCCTCAAGCTGTGACGACTTTGAGTCAATATACTTTGAAATGATTTCATTTCCTATTTATATTGTTTTAATGTCATTTTGTATTTTAGCTTATGGTCTTTTTTATTGTGGCATTTGTGTTTTTTATGTGGGGTCTGTGTGAATGTTTGACCGGGCACCTCCAGCTCCTTGCACCTTTATTCCAATGTGGTTTTACACTGTGCAAATGACAAATAAACAGATTTTGATTCTGAAGAATTAAGTTTTCATATACAGTTTACATACCCTTTAATCTTTTGGCCATTTTTCATAGAATACGAACGATGACACAAAAATCTCTTTTTTCCACTCACGGTTAGTGGTTGTATGAAGCCATTTATTGTCAAAGAACTGAGTGAAATCATAATGAAACAGAAACTACTCAAATGTCCCTGATCTAACGTTCACATGACCTTCAACAACTGCCAGGAAAATTGTTCAGGAGCAAAGAAAAACTCACTTCAGCTGAAATACAGGACTCTGACAAAATGTATGTTTCAAGATGCACAATATGTAAACTTCAGTTCAGGGACATTTGGCTAGTTTGTAGTTGAAAAGAGTGACCAGTTTTTTTTAGTTTTTTTTTACAATAAATAGCTTCACGTAGCCACTAACCATGAGAGAAATAAAGGTGTTTGTGTTATCATTCATATTCTTTACATGCCTTGACATTCTGCCGGGGGATGTAAAATTTTGAGCACAACTGTATAAAGTATAAATACAGCATTGTCCAACACCTCAGTAAATCATAACCAAAACAACCCCTTTGACCAAATCCAGGCTGTGTATTTGTACTTTTTCTGTGATAGATACTTAAAGACAATTTCCTTCGTAAAGGCTCACGAAAATAGCTCCGCGACCCATTTGTGTGTCCCGACCCACCAGTTGAGATCCGCGGCACCACTGTGATAACTCATCGATTGCTATTGTGTTTACTTCCTTTTTATTGCAAATTTATATTGTGTTATACCGCGAATATGACCCATGCCACGTTGCTCAGATCCCCTGTGCATACACACATCAAACATGGCGGCGCAGCTATCCTCCAACACCTGCTGACGGGCTGCTTCCTGTTGGCACACAGCTCCATGTTTTCGCTCGGTGATTGAAACAGCTGGCACACTCTGGCCGTCTAAAAGCTCCTTCTCCTCTGAGGACATCCTTCTCCACCTATATTTGTTTTCTTTGGCTTGACTTGATTCGATCAGCTGCATCCAACGCCCTGTCATGTGGCCTCAGGAAACCGAGATTAAAAACAATAATAACATTTTGATATGGGCTGCTCCCATCGAGTCGGAGGGTTTTCCTTTATGAAGATTGCCGTTGTATAACCTTCCCTCGTTATACAGACTTGGGACTGGCACCTTTTGTAGCTGTAGTTTGTCTTTCTCTGGGGAATTCAAAGCTGCCTCTTGCTGAAAACTTTGAATTGTTTTTAGTCAGAGGCAGTTTTACTTTCAGCTATAGACTTTTGACCATCCAACCACTGTTTTGTCCATATTGCATATTTTATCCTACTTTAATCCCACTTTTAAGCATACCTCTTATGTGATGCTTTCACCACCAAAGCACATCCCTATTTTGAGAATCTTGGGAAATATTACAGGGATTCTGCAGGAAACAAGTTTGATTGATATACAGCATAACTGTACTTTCAGCCTGTGTCTGGAAAAGACTTCTTATGGAGTTAATTCTTTTGGTTTTGCATACATAAAGAAACTCTGTAGCTTTATTTGACTGACGTCTTCCACCTGCAGAATAAAAGCTTTACTTTCCCGTTCTCCGCAGTTACCGTATACACTTCAAGTGTCTGGGTTTAAACGACAAATTAAATACAGTGCTGCATGATGTCAATATCCTTTTTCATACTGCATTGGCCATTCAATTTCCACACAGAGGTTGCTACATCTGCAGTGCGGTTATGTGTGGGTTGGTTTGAAAATAATGCATACAGGCTACTTCCAAATCTTTCTTCTATAGTTCTTCTATTTTAATAGAGGAGTACGCCGCTATTAACCTATAGTTACTCTCCCAACCCATGTGAGGTTGAAGAATAACTTACTTGCATAACCTGTGTAGTTTTAACAGCTTTTCCCCTCATGTCGATCTTATACAAGGCCACCATAGTGAGAACTAAGCTCTATACATACCAGTCTGAATCACTGGCTTTGACGCGTAATCCTGGTTAATCAGTTTATTCCTACTTTCATTTACAGAACACGGGTCATATGTTTACATGGCAGCTCTAATAAAAAGCACTATCGTCTTAATCTGCTTTTAATGACAATGGAAGTTAGGGCTAAACAGGCGCAATTACAAGCCAGCCCCACACTTCAGCCTAAAAAAAAAATCAAATATGTCATAAAAGGGGCATACCAGCTGGAAGTGCACACAGAAGGGCCCTCTGCTGATGACAAATAAAGTGCCGAAATGCAATCTTTCTCCTTGGATTTCTCTGCGCCGGGTGTTTTTTAAGACCTCATCAACAACAGTGCAGTCAGAGCATCGATGTTATTGGGATATGAGATTTGCAGCTGGGGGGCATTGAGCGGAGTGGGGCGCGCGGTGTTATTCAGCCCTTGGCCTGTGCTCAGAACATTGCGTGTGTGCGGGAACACGGGTAACCTCGGCTAGCCCCCAGGCCACATCCGCAGACCCCTCTCCTTTATCCCGCTCCCGTCATCCCGTCTCTGTCTGCTCATCTCTCTGTCTCTCGCCGTCACGTCACTCGCCTTTTTCCTCTACACAAAGATATAGTCAAGCAAATACGCCCACGCGCTTTCTCACATGCACAAACAGAGCAGAGGCCTTGAAGATACACCCGAGTGCGAGGATCACACACTCTTAATGTGTCAGAGCCAGTGTATGCTGCTTTTTTCTCGTATTAATTGGGCTATATGTGTACTTTTGATATTAGAGATCAGTGCAGCATGCCCGTAGTTTCCAAAAAGCTTCAAGGCACAGGGCCATAGCCTGCTCCGTGCTGTTGTTAGTAATGTTGAATGGCCAGCTCTGTTGTAAAATAAAAATATCTACTAGTAGGTATAAAAGCACTTTCCTCACAATTTGCAGCGGTGTTTTGGATAACTGTTTTGTTATTGTTGATTTTTTTTTTTGTCTCAATCATTCACTCAGACTTTTTTCAATTGTATTGTCCAGTTTGAATATCATCTATAACCGTAGTCCTCAAAACAATTGTTGTCATAGTTTTGGATAGTCAGACTTGTATATCAATGTCCAATACAACACAACTCTATGAGGAAGTGCTGGAGGCTATTGTGATGTTACATATTGTAACAGGATCAAACTGCTAAATGGTGTCATTACAGATTATCTGTAGGTTGAAGGTGGGTGTGGCTCCTGTTGATAATCAATGATCTATTCTAGAGTACATCAAACAGGGTTTTGAGGCGTAACCATTGGACTGTGGCAAATAAAAGGGCAGCGAGCAACATAATGGGGTCTTATTATGTATAAAACCTGAAAAATCTTCTTGATGATGTTGATGTTCTGAAAAGCATGTGTTTGTTTTATTTGTTTAGCAGTTCCTTTTTAAGTCTTAATGGCGGCACGGTAGCACAGCGGTTAGTGTCCCAGGTTCGATCCCGGGCCAGGACGAGGCCGTTCTGTGTGGAGTTTGCATCTTCTCCTCGTGTCTGCGTAGGTTTCCTCTGGGTGTTCCGCTTTCCCCTACCACTAACACCATGTACAACAGGTCAGGATGAATGAGAGTGTGTTTGTGAGTGCGAATGTGGGACAACGGATGGAAATTAGCCCAAGGCTACAATCCGGAGTGGTGTGTTTACATGCATTCTCATGTGCTTGCGCTGTCCCAACCAAATAAACAAAACAAAAACACATACTGGACTTCCAAGTGCCTATGACACATTAGACCAAATTTTCACAAAAACATAGTTCATACAATTTAAGATTTTGGTAAAAAATGTACCTAGTTTACCTAGGACAAAATGTTTATTTTTCACTTCCTCATTGGAGATGGGCATAGGGATTTCACAGAAATTATCCATCAAACTAAGTCATAATTACAAAAAGATTTAAAGCTTTCATATGCACTTTCTCATTGGTATAATATGGTTGGATATATCAGACGTCTGATGAAGGGCTAGCATGCCCGAAACGTTACCCTGTGGTGAATAAATAGATTTTGGGAGCTCTACAGCTGTGCAGAGTCTGTCATCTTTCTACATTGTTTCTTCGATCTCTTGCACACTGCTTAACTGGTTCGGGATGTGCGTGTCTACCTAAATCTTCTATAATGTGGTTGGCACAGTAATGTGAATTGTTTGCCTCTACATACTATATGTTACTTCTTGTGCTAATGTCCAATAAGGAAGTGAAAAATAAACATTACAAAGAATGTCAAACCAAGGATAACCTAAAATACCATAAATCACAGTAACCTAATAGCAATTTCACATTATTGGACAGAAAAAATGCCACTATATGTTTTCCATAAAGAGTGCGGCTCTACTATAAGCTCGTGACCTTTTGTGACTACACTGTCTCTGTCATTATGGATGCCTTTGTGCAACTTCTTATTTTACGGTGAAAAGCAAGTGTTTCGAGCCCAGATTACTGTGGACGTGTTTAAATATACATGAGCGAGGGCTACATGCATTGGCTGGTGAACAGTTATCATCCATGTCATGAGCTCTGTGGGTCTTTCATCAGCCTCTGTCGCCGAGCCACAGCCCGCTCCGGCTTCACTCCAGACTCGGTAATAAGGCATTCAAACTCACTCTGTTGCTTCTGCTGTTTTACTGCACCACTATTGTGCCAGTCTCTGAGTAAGAGATTACTGTTTCGTCAGCGAACCAAGCCAGTGCTGTCTGACTTGTGTTCATTGGTTCATTTGATATACCTATGATATGTGAGGATGGCGTGATATGTTTTCAAATCTGCAATCGCTAATTCGGTTTACCTGCCCCCCTTCCCTCTTGGCACTCATTAGTTGTTTTTTTGACTGTTATATTGTGAATAGGAAATTCATTTAGAGAAACGATTAAAGCCAAAGACTGAAAACGTTTAAAAACTCAGCACCTAAATTTCATTTTGCGCTTCTAGTGAAATGAATTGGTTGGAAGTATTACCATCGAAAAAGAAGACACCGGCCACCGAAGATAGATGCACCCACAGAAATAGCATATGGTTGGAATTTGAATGGCACCTCTAAGTGTAATAAGATTACGTAGAAATTGGACACACACCTAATTTACTGTTTTGTTATATTCTATATTTAAGTCATGGTTAGTTTTCATGGTACGGATATGGAAACAAAACAGCACGCTTCATAATCCCTGGTTATCCTCATTAACCATGCTATTCACTCTAGGAATAGGCAGCTCCCATCGCAACATTATATTATTTTCATCACAAACTATCCCAAATAAACAACAGGTAACGAGGAAAGAATACAAGAGCAAGTTTCCCATACAATTCTGTAATTCTGTAATATTTTTAAGTGAAAATGACATACATTTTGTTTTAAACAGGTCTTAATGTTCAATAATTTTCTCTCTTTATAATAATCTTAGTCATTTCTCATACTTACTCATCTTATAGCGCTGTGTCCGGTTTCCCCATTGTACTATAAATAGCCCAAATAACTGCACGTGTGTGCATACCTAATCAGTTTCGGACAACCACAGAGTGACTCCACACAGTAACACGGCACATGCGCTACAGTCTACAAGCTAAATATCCATCAAACCACGGAAAAAATGTGACAAAAAAACACTGCAGTCATGGTTTGTGCCGGAGCGATTCAACATATGCTCATATGGACTATATGAAATATTATCATCCCATTCATCAAACCGAAGCAAGACATCAACAAATGTAAGCGGGGGGCTCGTGCCTGTGGTCGGGGGAATTTCACGCATGAAAATGTCAAAAAGGACACCTACATCTGCTCCAAACACTTAGTTGGTGAAGCTGGACCAAGTGTGGACCATCCGGACCCGATTCCAGCCACATTTACTCCTGAGCAAGTAAGAATGAGCTGATATTTTGGTGCTAACGCTACATGTTAGCTGTAAGCCCACGCTACATTAGTCTACCGCAGGGATCTCTAACCAGGAGCTCGCCAGCCCTTTTTAAGTAGCTCCCCAAATAATGACACCATGAGTAAAATTTGTACAGAATGGTTCTTTAGCAGAGTGTGCAGACTTTTCCCCGCGGGGGTGTTTTGTTTACCTGGCTCACGTGAAGAAGGCGCTGTCTCCGCTGCCTCTGTCTCTTTACAAATGCCCGTATCATGTGTTGAAAATGTACAGCCTTGTCCAAAACCGTCATCCGCAAAATGCTGATTTGAGATGTGCTCACTTGTAAAACAACGGTGACTCTTT
>OMNZ01021095.1:0-15149 GCA_900303255.1 Lesueurigobius sanzi | reverse complement strand
ACTGTGTGAAGTCTGCTGTTTTATACTGACACTTGGACGAGTGTTGCCTCATCGGGGAAAGCACACTTCACCTGTGCACAGCCAGTGCTGTAACTTTTCCCAAAAGTGTGATCTCAATGTCCAAGGCTTTGTTGGGATTTCCATCTTTGGGTGCAAAGGTGAGAAGAGAAAAACATCTTGAGCAACTTCCAAACTTTTAGTTAATGTTACATAACTCTTTCAATTGAAGTTGAAGAAACTTCGGGTGTGATTATTACAGACCTATTGAACCTTTGATTTAAACTTGATGCTCTGATCTTTGGGACAGTAAATAAAATCTTATCACACTTTTGGGAAAAGTTACAGCACTGGCTGTGCACAGGTGAAGTGTGCTTTCCCCGATGAGGCAACAGTCGTCCAAGTGTCAGTATAAAACAGCAGACTTCACACAGTCCTCCATCAGACTCAAGAACTGGGACCAGTCTCCAACAAGACCCACAAGTCCAGTGTGTGAGAACTCCACAAGATCCAACATGAAGACTCTGAGTGTGGCTGCTGCTGTGGCTCTGCTGTTTGCATTTGTGTGGATCCACCAGAGCTCTGCCCTTCCACACTCTCAGGTAAGACTCAGAGCTGTGTCTCAGTATTAAAGGTTATTAGAACAACTCTAATTAATGACAGAGTATGTTCTTAGACGGCAGAGATGGAGGAGCCTGGACACATGGACGTTCCTGTTGAGCTGAAAGCAGAAGACGTGTCAGTGGACGCCATGACGGTGAGTGTTTGTGTAGTTTATATTCTTCTAAACTCAGTCCATGTGACAGTGATAACTTTGTTTGGTTTGTTTTCAGAGTCCATACTACAAGAGCAGAGAGAAGAGAGGCATCAAGTGTAAATTCTGCTGTGGCTGCTGCACTCCTGGAGTCTGTGGAGTCTGCTGCAGATTCTGAACACACTATAAGTGACCATCACTAAATGATGGCTCTAAATGATTGGAATTTTTATATGTAAATAAATCTATGAAATTGTCCATTGTGATTCGTGACTATTGTTTTTAATTATTTAATAAAATCAGGGAAGTATTGAAACAGCACAATGAGAAAGTTAGCATTAAAACTCCAGACCTATGAAGTGAGAGGACAACTTTAGTATAAACTGAGGGTGAAACATACAGTAATGCAGCATAACTATAGCATAAAAAAAACAGATTATTTGAGTCCCAGGTTTATTTTTTCTTTATTTTAGAAGGTGGGGGTGAGCTCTCGTTGCTTTTTTGTTGTTGTTGTTGTTTTGTTTTCATCTTAGTAATATCCATGTTTGGCTTTTACATCATCAGTCTTCAATCTAATATTATGCATGTTTTTGGTTGAATACAGTATGTCATACAGTTGCCTTTCTCTATGAAAACATAGTATGTGTAACTATGTCGCAATTGTGTCTTTCCCTTTGCAACTCAGCTGTTTTTTTTTTTAATTTTTATTCACAGCATTTCCAATGTTTTTGCCCTCCATCCAAACTCTACAACCTAAAAGTGTTTGTAAAGACTTGATGAGAAAGTGTTCAGTTTCACCAAAATTACAGTATCGTCTGTTAATTGATTTTGTTTATTTGACACATACCAACATAATCCAGCATAATTCAAAAGATTTTACGAAAACACATGTCATGTATTTCCTATTCCAACAGCATGTTATCAAACACAGTCCACTAAAGGTTTTGCGCAGTCCCATAGTCTCATAATTTTCCCGCTTCCTCTCCCCGCTACACTTCTGATTCCTGTTGTGTGTTTGCAGTTGGTCCTGGGGTAATGACACAATACTGGGAACTCTGCCAGCGCATGTGTAACACAGGAAGAAACTCAGGGTAATTAGTCCAATAAATGTTTTCACTTGGATATATGCGAATAAAGCGGCACTTACTACAGCGCACTAACTTTTTTATTGTCCACGTTTGTAAGGGGCATGATGCAAAAGGTCATTATAGGTATTTCTATACGGCAATCATTTTAACAGGAGACTCGTAGGAACAAAAGAATGCAGAAAAAAATATATATTAGGGTAGGATACAAGTATTTTCATTCATGCTACAACAAACCAAACAATTTTGTGGCATTACAACCCCCAACATCTGTGTCTCAATTTTACCTCCGTGAACACCAAAAATGTGTGATTAGAAGCAGCCACCAAAGTGAAATACATACAGTAGTTAGATTTGATAGGTTTCCTCCTATTTTTCTAAATTTTGAAATAATGTCTATGTAAGGAAAACACAGTAAGGAGTGAGAGCCTGGGCAGCAGGCAGCAGGGGGAATGGCACATAATCAAACGGTGATTACAAGCGTTCACTTGCTAGCAAATCGATGGTGCTGCATGTACTTTGGGCACCAGTGATAAATTATGTTTTTTTTTTTATGTGGAGGACAGGAAACTTAGAAGTTGAAATGACCAAAGTGAAGTTGATTACCAAAAACTGCATGAATGTAAGAAAGTAAAATACTACTCCAATGTATGTTTTGACAAGGGAATAACATCCAGCCTCTACTTCTGTGCCACTCCCCTGCGAACTACGATTGGAACAACACATCATCACTAAGGAGCAGTCATCTTGGGAAGGATCATGGGAGGCGTTGCTGTGAATGCCTGCACCACCCCCATCCGGCCTGTCCGTCCTTGGGAAAGGATCTCCCCCTCATGTGGACCTCCCCGAGGTTTCTCCTTTAGTCCCAATGGGTTTTTGAGTTTTTCCTTGCCGAGAAGGAGGGTCTAAAGACAGGGGATGCCCCAGCACTATTAATATTCACTAATTGTCTTTCTTTTTCTTGTGAAGCCCTGCGAATCGCTTTGTTGCGATTTTGGGCTATACAAATAAAATTGAATTGAATTGAAAATTGAACATTAAAACTTAAAAGGTACACTGCGTAGCATTTCATCCAATAAATAGAATAAAATACAAGCATTCATTTCATTGCAGATATTTTTTTATTGTTGAAAAATACCTTTAAAAATGACTAAACACACTGTGTGAGAGAAACTAGACAAGTGCTCATGAAGTCAGTACTACAAAAGTAGTTTTATGGGGAAGGTGCTCTTTGGTGTTTGGGGAACAGAAATATAAGAGAAAAAGAAAGAACCAAGACACTCCTCACATTACATTTAATATGTATCAGCCCAGTTACAATAAAGGCTTTTAGAAAATGTAAATAGAGAATTGTAGTATGGGAGTGCCTTGGTGCTTTGTTTTTTTCTTAAACACATGTGTCTTTGCTGTGAGCGGCTCACCTCTCCTAAAACCTGACTTGTAGCTTTACTGGGAGCGGGGACGTCTCCAGCTCGTCTCCATGGACATGTTGACTAAAGGCAGCTAAATATGAGATTTAAATGGGTTAGATCCTCATCTGAATCCATTCTTGGATTACCCACTGTAAAAAATATAATTTTCTGTGTCTAATTGGTCATTAGGTGTATGTTTTGTATTGCTGGCAACAGTATAATCCAAAATATTACACCGTGTACCTTCAAAAGTTCAACATCTCTAAATGAATGAAACAATGCCTTACCTTACAACTACATGGGTCCTGATATTTTGACTTGAGAATGTTCCACACTATCTCTCGCCTGCTTTCTTCCACATGTGCGCAATACAGAGCTTATTTATTGAACTAAAATACGTCTGGATTCGTGACATGTGTTTTCATAAGAACCCCTGTGTTCATTAGTGTAGGGGCAGTGTGGTAGCCATATTTGCTCCAAAACTCCAACGCACATGCACAATACTTACCGGCTTTAATGAGACGGGGCCCCTGGAAGCTCCTGCAATAGATGTGGCTTTCCAGAGGGTGTTGAGGGGAGCTGTAGGGGCAGGACGAGGGTCAGGCGCAGGGCTAAATTACTGCCACATGAAGCATTCTGTTCTAGATAAACACAGGGACAGCATCTTAGTGATCTAGAGCCGGGTAGGAGTGAGTAAACAGCGGGCGTACAGCATGGCACAAGTGAGCAGGTAATCATGCCGTAGAGTAGGCACTGCATTGACTACAGCTGCGCCTCTCAAACGGTGCATGGGCTTCATATTTTAATTGGTATTTTGACTGGTACTATAATAAAAAAGTTAGTTTATTCCAAAGCTAAAAGAATGGACTATACCTGACATTCTTTGCTCATGAATTAACCATGTATTACTGTTTTGAGGTCATTGGTCTATGTTATATTTAGATGTAGTGTGTGGCACAGCAGGGCGGTTGTTTTGTCATAGCCTGTCATGCCTATAAAAATGTTTGTGAAGCGAAGAAGCCAGAAATCTGTGGTCTTGTGCCAAAAAAGGGTCTTCAGTCACTCTCTCTCTCTGTGCACTTAATGACAGAGTAACACATAGCAGCCATAGTAGCTAAATGTTGTTTGGTTGCAAAGCTGTGACATCGTAGCACATGGGCTAAAAGTAGTCACAAACAAATTAGGGAACATCTGGGGAGGAAAGGGCTCATTTGTGCAATACTATCTTCTATCAACATCTCGTTAAATGTATATTGAGACTAAAATTAGCGTAGGAATTTTTATGTCCCTGGAAAGTTAATTAAGCCACATAAAACGCTATGCAAAAGCGGCAGAGGCGGTTCATAAAAAGTACACATAGCGGCAGTGACACGAGTACTACCATTGCGTACTTATAATCCATGTCAGTCCATTCCTGTTTACCCGCTTTAACACACGCGATAGACATATCCTAGAGCAGACCGAAGAAGAACTCTAAAAGCACAATAGACAAGCAGGTATTCTAGGTCCTTATGTGCAACATTACAGGAAAATGCAGGAATGAAAATGCCCTTCCAGTTATAGGTTGACCTTCCCTTTATCTGGAGCCAATTGAGATGCATCCACTTATTTCAACCAGTCACTCCTAAAGTGGGGTTCAGGAGGCATTCGCCTGAGGGTCTCAACTTATTTCAGGATATAAGAAAGAACAATATTGGCACTGAATAATTCTGAATTGTTCGTTTTTGTATTGTTTATTTGGGTGGGACAGTGCATGCACATGAGACACGTGCATGTAAACACGCCACTCCAGATTGTAGCCTTGCCCCACATTCATCCACAAACTCACTCTCATTCATCCTGACCTATTGTATATGTTTCTAGTGGTAGGGGAAACCAGAGCACCCGGAGGAAACCTACGCAGAGACAAGGAGAACACACAGAAAGGCCCCGTCCAGGCCCAGAATTGAACCCAGGACCTTCTGTGAAGCACGGGTGCTAGCCACTGTGCTACTTACTGTTAAAAACATCAAGTGAACAATAATGCCCTACATAATTTAAGATAAGACTTTATTGATCTCACAATGGAGAGATCAATCACTTGTTACAGCAGCTCTTAAGGCAAGATGTCATTGTTATACTGTATGTGTGTGATTGTACCTGCTATGTTTTGTTATTTTATTTATTTAGGATCTCCTTGAAAAAGTGATGATACATCTCAAAGGGGCTATCCTTGAAATAAATAAATAAATAAATAAATAAGACACAGGGTGACTGGGGGAAAAAGTTAAACTGAGTGACATCAATTTCAAACTTTTGCTGTATATTAACGACATAAATAAAAGAAAAAATGTAGTGCAGATTTTACGTTATTTTATGTTTTCATATAAAAATTAAGGCATTTTATGCATAAAAATAGCCAAAATTGCCTATATTTTCAGCAAAATTGCAATAATGGATAGAGTTTTGAATGTGGTTTTATTTTGTTGATATAGCAGTTTAAAATTTAGCTCTAGTTTTTTAGGTTCAAAACTCAATAAATCAGGCTAGAAATTACATCTCTCTGAACAAACCTTCAAAATACTGTTAGGTCCAAGACTGGAAAGTTTGGAATCTGTCGAAGCTACTAAAGTGGAGATGCTGTCGTCATAATTTGATGGACAAAGTCATTTTGGGAGTCACGGACTGAAAAATGTGACAACCCCTGATGAAGATATAGCAGATAGTACAGTACAGTAGTATATAGAACTTGGTGGAATTTTACTTTTTGTACATGTAAGCTTCATTTAAAGCCAAAGAACCTCAAATGGCAACTTTTCAGGAATGTGTAGGTTGTTGTGGATCATTGGATGCAGTTGCTATGGAAATGTTTATTCTTCTGATGATTCAGGAGTATTTAGTAAGCAAATAGGGGTTTTCAACACCACATTTATTCCCCTTTTGAAACGTTCAACACCCAGAACTTATTCCGAGCAGCCTTTGGTCAAAATGAGGCACACTGGAAATTTTTTCTGTTTTATCCATGTCGCTTTACACCCGGGTTTTATAACATAATGTGGCAAGCATTAAACAACGAGCGACTAATGATATATTTTCTCAGCTGGAACGTGGGAATTGCACCGCGGACCCGAAACAGTGCCGTGTCTCAGTAAATTAGTGTGTGGTGCTAAGTGAAAAGTCAGCAGCATGCCAGAATTGCTTTGGCTTGTGACCCTTGGGGAACCCACGCACACCACAGCAGCGGGACAGAGAGATATTGAACCTATAGAAAAAGGAAGCACACAGTCGGTGCGAAGTTTGAGAAGCAAGACTTTTACCCCTTGACAGCTCGGAAATATCCGTTTTAATAAGGGGGAAAAGTGGATTTGGCCAGACATCTTCGTTCCTCCCATGGAAAGTCATCTACCTCAGTGTGAGGCAACACCCTCAGTGACTGTGAACTGAAGGGTGTTTGGGATGGGGCTGACAGGGCAGAGCAGCAGGCCCCACACAAACCATGGTGCTCGGTTTCTTTACAAAGCAATTTACTTCAAATCCTATTACAGCCTACACTGGGTACAAGTCAACCACATATCAGGCATATTAGTTAGTTTAAGCTTTTTCCATGTTATTGCGTTTTTCTAAAGATAAATAGGGTGTTCAGTATTACTGGGTAATATGGGGCTAACAGCTTTGGCATTCATTGTGGTTAACAGTAGGCGACCATCATCAAGCAAGACTTATAATCATCATCATAACGGTAACCCAAGCAGATCATATATTAATTTCCCCGTCACATTCTGTGATGAGTATAAGCCACTCTATAGCCAGTCTGATGGAAATGTGGCTGTGAATCTGTGCCTCCTGATTCTCAGGAGAGGCTCGAACATGTGACCTCTGTGTTGGCGAGCAAATATTAAAACACAATGAAACCCCTCTCCCCACAGCTGTAGTGCGCTATAGGTACTACATACATATGACTTCATGCTACTCTAAATGACAAAATCCATTATTCTACTTCGCTGCAGAGTCACGACAAACAAACAGTTTTGGCCAAAAGTTTACATACCCTTTTCAGTTGACATGCCCTTTCAATTTTTTGGCCATTTTCATAACAAACATATATTTTCCCACTCATGTTTAGTGTTTATGCGAAGCCATTTATTGTCAAAGAACTGAGTTTACTCTTTTGAAATCATAATGAAACAGAAACTACTCAAATGTCTCTGATCTAACGTTTACATGACCTTCAACAACTGCCAGGAAAATTGTTCAGAAGCAAAGAAAAACTCACTTCAGCGGAAATACAGGACTCTCTGACAAAATTGATGTTTGTTTCCAGATGTACAATATGAAAACTTTTGATGAAGGACATTTGGCTAGTGTCTAGTTGAAAAGCGTAAACAAACAGCCAGGTTTTTTGACAATAAATGGCTTCACACTACCACAAACCATGAGTGAAATAAAGGTTTTTGTGTTATCATTCATATTCCATGAAATGCATTACATACCCTGTAAACTTTGGCCACAACTGTATATTGTGGTGACCACCTCTCCACTAACCACCAAATGAACCAATTACACATTCTCACTCCAGGGTTAAGATGGAAGAAAGATGAGTGAAGAGTCTCTCCCAAAGAAACAACAGTAGTGTCATAATCAGGTGGTCCTCCTCGTAAACAACTGACAGATCACAAAAATGATTTACAGCGGTTTATATTATCCTCTTGAATAATTTCACAGATTGACACAAAGGTACATTAACATTAACACCTAGAATCTGGTGTTGCCAATACGGTTCACATGTAATGGATTGTACATGTCGTCGGTGTATGGCTAACTGCAGGGTGTTTCTTGTATTGTTTTCATTAGCTCAGGTCCAGGCCACATCGTGAGTACAGCCGACCTCCTGCTCGATAAAGCCCCCACATGCTAACAGTTACACAGCCATTTCTTTTAATTGCCTTGCGCTGTTTAATTTGACTTGGACTAATGCGTTTTCAAAGTAGCACTGAAGGTATTTATTTGAAGTCGTGGTCCGGACCGCTTTCCCCTGATTGTACCCTGGCCATGTCTTACCTGCCACATTCTCTCCCATTCAGTTTGATCATACCACACTGTTTGGTACAGGAAGAGAGAGAGAGAGAGAGAGAGAGAGAGAGTCTTCCACACAGTCCACAATAACAATAAATTAAGTCACTTTGAGTTATAGCCAATAAACCAAATCAAGGCTGAATGTGGAAAAGCATGATCTAATAGGAAAAAGAACTGTAGGAAGACATTTTCTACTACTACAACATTTTATTTCTTCCCTGTTTGAGAAAGGCTTTGCGTCATGTTGACTAGTGTTATGGAAGACAAAGGCACAAGCTTCCAGGCAAGTAGCTTCAAGTACTGGTGCTGGCATGTAACCAGCAGGTGTACTAGTAGCAGAAGTAGCAGTAGTTGTAGGGCTAACCCAGACACTGGGAAGTAAAAGCAACAATTCTCTCTTATATTTATGGCTGTGCGCTGCCATTGCTTTGGCTTTATATCTCTGTCTGACTGACTGCATTACGACAGTTACTGCCTCGGAGTGAAGAGGCTCTGGCAGGACCCACCTCCGCAGTAAAACACCTTTATATCCTCGCCATGTCAATCGGTGCCTCATAGAAGACATACCTAAAAGCTACCGAAACGACGGTGTGTGATGTCATACAGTCAGGGCCGGCCCAAGCGTTCACGAGGCCCTGAGCAGAATTATGTCATGGGGCCCTTGCAACTTCAATTTCATTTTGGATAGATAGTTCATTCCCATAAACCAGACAGACAATTTCCCCATCTTTCAACTGTCAATGTTTGTAAAAAAAAAAAAAAAGGGCTACATTGTACAAAGATGTCTAGAAAATTTGTCAATTTTTTATTGTATGCCCTTGATTTGAGTAACTAATTTCAAAAATTCCACCACTGGGGCAAGTTTTTGATTCTTAAATTAAAGAAAGAACATGTAATCACACTCAAAATTAGATAAGTAAGAATGTTGTTGATGTTGTTGATGTTGTTTTTAAATCAAAGAGTAAATAACTGACCCCAGTGGCAAATTTCTTGAAATTAGTTACTAAAATCCAGGGAGTTTTGATCCTGTTTGCTCGGTAGTAGTTATTTTGAGGAGACATCAGCATCTGAGGGAAATTTATAAGGTACCCAACACCTGTAATACTATTGGGGGCCCCCTGCTGCTGGTCTCGGGGCCCTAAGCAGCTGCCTAGTCTGCTTATTGGGCTGGGTCAGCCCTGCATACAGAGCAAAACATTGCTTTTGACTGACCAAAATTAGTCATTTTAATGAATAAATAGAAAAATTAAATGAATATGACTGTGTACATGTTGTGCAATGAAGTAGTCTCATCAAGAACTTAGAATAATAATAGTCCATTACATCCTTGTGACATCAAAATTTAAATCAGATGCTCATTCTTGATCCGAACTCGAGACAAGGTGAACATATTTTGTGTGTTTTTTTGGCCTTGGATCAGTCGGAATACTGCATTTATTACTTGTGCGATCCGTTCTATAGAGTATTCACCAATCAATCGGACTGTCACAATGACACAGTCTAATGCAGCCTGTTGAACACTTGGGGCTGTTTGACGAAGCAGCTGCTAAGAATAAACAGGAACCCTTCTCAAGAGGGGTAAATGGAAAAGTGAGTGTTTATGATCCCAATTACCACCTTTGCTTTAGTGCTGGCTCTAATCATGCCCATGTCCCTGTGTCTCAGTCAACGCTCACGAGCCAACCATCACATTCAGCTACAGGAGAACTGCCATACAGGGAGAAAAAAATATATTGAATATGATCCATACATTTCCCTAACAAATAATGATTGTTTGGAGAATGCTTGTATTTTTGGATTGAGGTTATGTGTACTGACTCTCACAGTCAAATAACCTGTGGCACAAAGCTTTTACCATGATGATCATCATTATAGTTAATCACCGTTCATTTCCAGTTTCACAAGAGGCCACAAGATCAAACAGAGTATTTTGAGCATTTTCCTATGGCATGGACTGGAACAACAGTTGGGAGTAATTGAAACAATATGTTGCATATCAACGTTCACAGTTACTGAACCATCACGCCCGTTGCAGATATTGTGATAATGATGGTGACTTGTTTTCTCTTTGGTGCTGCCACAACAGCAGGTCCAGCAGTTCAGGGTGTACAATGATACGTAAGCACCACCATCTTGTGGACACAGCAGGTAAATTCACCTATGGAGGTTTTATATAAGGTCTTAGGAGCAGGTATAGCAATAGCAGGGACAAGCACTACTAATATTACTGAGTAGATGCAAAAGTAACTAACATATGAGTTTTGTTGAGCTGAATGTTTTGTTGTAAGATGTTGTCATCTTAACAAGTCTTGTCTCTGTACTTAAAGTTCCATTGGGCCTTCAGCATCCTTCGCTCATCCCCCTCATTGGTTGTTCTATAGTGGTGTGACTGCTTTTTTTGGTCTCTCCATACATCACACAGATGTCAAAGACTGTTGAAAGGCCAACCTTTGGGTCCGTAGGTGCATAAACGAAAGATAACTACACCTTCTTGGGTATACAAAATATAAAACTGGGCTATAGCCTGAAAGAACTTGCTGGACAACACCAGCCAGTGAAATGCTCTCTATTGCCTAAATATATTCCACTCAATTACAAGCACAATATTTAATTTATGGTCTTCAGGCCTGAGACGCTGTTTCCTGAATCTTAATTTTTGAGTGTTTCTTTCTTCTATACATACCAGTGATTAGGGCTGGTCTGCTGCATGGTGAGATGCGACAGTTCAAACACTGTGGTTCATTAAAGACATCCTGTTGGTTTTCAGAAGAAAAAGGATCTCCATATACAGACTGCTGCTGGTCGGCCTGCCCCCAAACCCCACTCTGGTCTGACCACATCAGCACTAGCACTGAAATCACAGAGCGAGTGTGGCCAACCAGGCACACAATATGCTTTCCATTTTGCCATTGGTTTTCATGTACAGTCAATAGATGGTATTGAGTAGGGATCCGAGTAACGCTCTGTGATGTTTTATATCAGCTTTGTAGTGGCCAATGCCTCCACATGTATTTTTCAAAAGGTCATAATAATTCTCAAAGTTTTTACACAAAGTAAGTATTTTTCCTCAACAACTTTTTTAAGGAAAACTGTGGCTCCAGGCAGAGCTCAGGTGGAAAGGCTTATAACTCGAAGATTGGTGGTTTGCACTGTTGGTGTGTCCTTTGGCAGGACACTTGCTCTCTCTCGGACTGAGATGTCAGTCAGTGCAATACAAGGTGAATGGAGCTTCAGTCCGTTGTCCCATGTGTTTCTCAAATTCACACAGAACTGTAGCTTTTTCCACATTTTTGAATATCCCTTAATCCTTGACATTTAGCTGCAAATGTGTTTCTAATGACTAAACCTGTCTGTAACTGGTTTTCATCCAAGGATTAAGGCTCATAAACACTATTTTCTGTATATACTGGACACACTTTGCTCCCATCTTGGTGTTAATGCCGGTCCAAAGTATTCCACTTATTTTGGCTTAAAATTCCTTGATTTCCTTGTCTGTCCTTACTTTTCCCTTCACTGTTTGGATGGAAAGTGCAAACATTTGATGTACTTCTGTGCAATCCTTCAGTGCTCAAACCTCATAGTTATTCTTTCATTTCATATTTAGAGTGCTGAAGGACCAAATAAAACACATGCTGTCCAGATACTGACAGACTGCATTATTGCAGTTGTGAAAGATGTCTCGACAAAATATGTCTGTCACTATTAACATTGCTTTCTCACAAGGACCATATCCAATAATGATTTGAAGTAGAAAAAAATCTGGTAACAACATTATCAAATTGTATAGTAATAAATTCACTTTCACATTTGCATAGGAAGTAACTGATGCAGGATTGGTCATTTTTTTTAGGATTGTTGTATCGTCAACATGGTAAAAATACATAGGAAACAAAAGGAAGCAGAGGCACGCACATTTATTGTAGTCAATACCGACGCGTTTCGACTCAAAGGAGCCTTCGTCAGGGTAAGACAGTATGCATAGGAAGAGCGCCTGCAGTGTAAGCCTACAGCCCTACTTCACCTACACCTTGAAGATCCAGTAAGCACTCTGCCTCCTCTCTTCTAATGGTAAAAAAATACACTTGCGCATCATGCAGTAGGGGCTACAATTCCTATACCAGGTATGGAACAGTATGGTGGTGCAGCGGTTAGCTCCCTTACCTCATAGCAAGAAGATCCTGGGTTTGATCCTGGCTGGGTGGGGCCTTTCGATGTGGAGGTTGGTTGCTTTCCTGGTGTATGCATTGGTCCCCGTTGGGGCCAGGACTGATTGGAAAAAAGAAACTGAAATCACAGCATAAAGGTCAAATGAAAAAGAAAAAAACAAAAACATCAGGAGGAAGCATTTGTGATATCATGGGAGAAAAAGATGATTCCATTTATCCACAACGCTCTTAAGCAGGGTCACTAACCACCCTGCCACTACCTACCAAAGAGGGTGCCTAAAAAGATCAAATCAAAAGATCAAAAATGATGTCTTAAGCTACAATTGACACTTTCTAGTAAACATTCATGTACTGAATCATGGACTGAGTCAAGCTGCTGATGCCACATTACTACATACAGTATATTATCTATATGCATTTTTTTTTTTTTCAGTTTTACATTCAGGAGCAGTGCAGACAGGGGCAGCATTAAACAGTTGGAGTGTGAATGTGTGCCTCGATACAGTAGCAGCCATACCCAGGGCCCATGTCCAAACAGCTGGTACCCATCTGTTTCTCCTTGTGCTGCTGCGGCCTGTGGCTCGTACAGTGAGGTGCACTGGCATGCGCTGTCTGGGTCTGCACCAATGGGGAAGAGGTAGGAGTGTGCATGTGTGTATCACTGTGGTTATGGTGAACCAGGCCAATGTGCAGTGCGCGCGGTTTTGCACTTAACTCATATTGTGTCGTTTAGTCTTATATCTTTGTGATTGTGACCACTTCTCAATGCTGCCTTTCTTACAGAAGAGCGATTAATAATAATAATTACCATACTTGCATACATAGAAAACATCTAAGCAAGCCAGTCCTGCATCTGATTTTAAAAGTGACTCATTGTGGGAAATAGCAAAGTCTTTCCAGTCATTGTTTATGTAAATCATATAGACTGCATAAGTTTGAATCCAGATTTCCATCATGACTTTATGGCTATATTGCGATGATGACACTTTGAAAATATGTGACTTTCAGCGCACACAAACACAAAATTGATATCTTATGATGTGTTAAACAGAAAAAAGGGCTCAAAGTGTCTAAGGTGGTATTTCTTTTGGATGAAGTGCCTTGTGAATGTATACTCCAGGCACAAGATCGTTGTCACTAATGTGGTAGTTATTTTGTCTGTGGGTTTGTCAGTGTAATGCTTTTCTACCTCCCCGTTTAGCAATAAGATCGTTCTCACATGGGACTGGCCAAAGAGCCCTTGTCCTGCTTTGAACTAGAGCCCACAATAATATCCAGAAATAGAGCAATTGTCATATTGACCACTAGAGGGCAGTGCCGTTGTGTTGATGCTTCCCATGTAAAATCTGACACGTTTTACAATGTTGGGTATTTTAGAAATAATCTTGTAGTAACCCTTAACTTAACCCTGTAACTAGTTTATATCCACATTTTATTAGTTTCTACAGTAGCCTACATTACTTTGATTACTACTACCTCAACCATGAACTTGGTTGCAACAATTCTCTCCACACTGAGGTAACTTACCTGTAAATGGAATCATCTTTATGAATGATTGTCCAGGGTAGGCAAGATGCCGGCTGGGCCCCAACATGATTTTGATGAACAGCATTCATCAGAGCTCAAACATCCTGTGAAAATATTGAAATGAACAAAAACACAATGTTTGGTGTGCTTCACTGGGATTCAGTGGTGAAAGAAGTACTAAATATTCTTACTTAAGTAAAAGTACAAAAGTATCCACTGTAAAATGTACTTTATGACTAAAAAGTAAAAGTACTTTTTTAACAGTTTAATGTGCAGGATTTTTTTTTAATCCTTTGACTCAAACCAGGTCTAAACGAGTAAACCACTCAGGTCTGATGCAGGTCTAAACCAGGACTAAACCAGGTCTAAACCAAGATTAAACCAGGACTAACCCAGGACTAAACCTGATCTAATTACCTGTAGAATTTACATAATTTAAATGGTATTTTTAAGTATAAGTATGTCAAGTATAAGTATGTCACTGTAAAATCATTTACTGTGTTTTGCTGATTTACAGGTTTTGGTTGGGTTTCATTTTACAGTTATCTATAGTTTTTCTTGTTTGTTTCAAAAAACAGCAACTAACTGTTTATCCATTTACAATGCAGTGCTGTATTCATCATTTACAACATTCAAACAGTATTTTTTCTGCCAGTAACTAACAGTAATTTGACATTACAGTGTTTTAGGGTAAACGCCTTTTACAGTTTTAACTCTATGAGTCTTTTAATGATACCAAACATAAGACCCAATTAAGGGAACAAAAAATGTATTATTTTTAGCAGTATAAAAGTAAATAATAATAATAATGTATCATAGTTATAGTGTATAGCAAGACGAAAACAAAACTGTGTACTACTAATGAGTTAATTTCTAAATTAGGACATAGTATTTCATAACAGTGACAAAATAAGAGTTGATAAAGTACAAACATACTTTACTCATGTTTGCAGCCATTCAAAGTCCATTAAGTCCATTCTTTAGAAGAGGGTGAACTGCACTGTTCCTCTTCTCTTTCACTTTCCCCATTTTCTGGTTGGCAATTCTCAGTCTTGGTTCCTGGTGGGATTCAGGCCAACGAAACTTCTGCAACAATTGAAACAGAAGTTTAAATAACAGTGTTATAACACACAGCTTTTCCCCCCTCACTGATAAC